>PVKA01004126.1:82236-102390 GCA_004027165.1 Ctenomys sociabilis | reverse complement strand
CTGGGTTCCTGGATAGCAATGCTAACCCTCAGCTATCCCGCAAGAAAGCTACTTCTGTTTCCTAACTCTATGACAGCAGTATGGCTTGCCTTCTCCTTACGGGAGAGCTGAGAACAGTAGGCTGGGTGCTGCCCCTGCCTTCTCAGCCCACATTCCCCTGAAAAGAGGGTCAGGACAGCCCTGGACAGGTAGCCTGTGAGGCGGGGTGGACTGCAGTGCTCAGCTGTAGCCCAGCTGTAGCGTGGCAGCTTGGCGAGGTGTGGGCCCAGCCCAGGGAGAGGCCATGTGTTTGTGCCTGACCACGTGACCTGTGTGTGGAAGTGTGCCGCTTCGTTTTCTGCTGTCAGACTAGAAACCCTGAAGAGGAAGCGCCAGGTGCGCTTGTGTTTCAGGACATGGCCTTGAGTATCCGGATTCCCAGTGCCCTAGGGACTCTGCGGTGTTGCGGCATTGTAGTTTCAGGTCTGTGCCATTGTTTAGGTGTTTATTGTAAACATGAGAATATTGTATTAAAGTTCTTTATTTTTTTTCTGAAAAAAAAAAAAAATAAAAAAAATAAAACACCTGTTCTTAGATTCTAAAAAAAGCAAGGTCACAAGACAGGAGATAGGCCTAGAATTATTCAAGTGCACAGAATGCAAAAAATGAAATGAAATGAAATGGAGTGGACTAAAATAAAATAAATCTTACTCACTGGAACAGAAACTCAGGAGGAGAGCCCCTGTGGGGAGCAACAGTAGGGCAACGAGGGCAGAACTGCGACTGACAAATAGTGGCAGGCTCAGTGTGTAAGAAAGAGAGACTTAAAGAAGAGAATCTTGGGCTAGGAAGACAGCTCAATAGAATAAGTGCTTGTCCGACAAGCACGGGGTCCTGAGTTCAATTCCTGGTACCACAAAAAGAAAGAAAGAAAGAATCTCACCAACACTTTGAGTTTTTTCATCAGGAGTTGAAGCAGATTTTTACAGTAATTTTTGTTTTTGTTTTTGTCTTTGTCTTTTTGAGGCAAGACTGCTTTATAAAGTTCAGACTGTCCTTGAATTCACTTTATACCCTAATTGGCCTTCAATGCACAGCAATCCTCCTGCCTCAGCCTCTGGAGTACTGGGATTACAAGTGTGAACCAGTGCACTAGTTCTTCTTGTGGTAATTCATAAGATCAGAGGAACCCCATAGACATTAAAAAATAAAAAGTAATATGAATAAATCTATTCTTGTAAATTTCATAATCTAGATGAAGTGAGAAAATTCCTTATATGATACAATCTGCCAAGACTTACATATAGAGAAATTGAATAAGTTTGAAATTTTAATAGGCCTATATCTATTGAAATCAAATCAATAATTACTAATGTTCCAAAACAGCAATAGGTCCGAAGGATTCACAGGAAAATTGTGTCAAACAGTTATGGGAAATAAAACACCAATTCCTTATAATCCTTTGCAGAAGTAAGAAGAAGGCAAATACTTCTTAACTTATTCTAGTTGGCCATCATTGCCTTAATGACAGAAATAGACAAAAATATGACAGGAGCAATCTAGCACTAATATCTCCTATTGAACATACATGGAAAATTGTCAACAAAATATTAGCCATAGTATCCAGTAATCTGTAAGAAGAAATTCATACACTGTTACAAAGTAGGATTTATCTCAGGTTTAAAGCTCATTCAACACTAGAATAATGTCAGTATAACTTTTTATATCAATAATTGAAAGAAGAAAAATCACATGATGGAGAAAACAATATAACTACTCCCTTTAGTAACACTGTTAGAAAAGCTGTCAGTGAACTTGTCATAAAAGGGAAACTTCCTGTACTTGATAAAATCTAAGTGAAACCTACCACATACATCATATTTAATAGTGAGAAAGTAGCAATTTTCTAATATAAAAAATATCAAGATGCTTTGCCTCCCACTCATTTTCAATGTCATACAGGAAATCTTTACTAGTACAATGATACAAGAAAAGGGGGTAAAAATACGCTGGTTAGTATTACTGCTAGAAGGTGAGGCAGATTCTGTGAAGTGACAATACTTCTTAGAAGACGAGAAGAAAACATTTTCTCTGCCTCTAATTTTGAAGGCTGTTTCTGCTCTGTGCATGAAACACTGGCATGTTAATATAAGGAAAATGTTAAATAAGAATTTTATCATTGTCTCCCTTTGTCTTCTCTACTTCAATAAAATTTCTCCCATGTTTATTTTGTCAAATGAGTGGATACTTAGAGTCTACATGTTTCTTATTGAATTCATCTGATCTTTCTTCTCCCTTTTTCTGTTATCTAAGCTTAAGGAATGATGGGAGAATATATAAATTGAGTAATACAGTTGTCCAGTCTAAAACTTAACTATAACCCCTTGGTATACCAAGTGTTGGTGATGCCAGCAGGAAACCAGCAGTGTTTTAGTTATTTTCTCTTGATCTTGAAAGAAAACATCTGACATTCAGAGTTTAAGGGGAGAAAGGTTTATTTAGTTCAGAGTGTGTAGCGGTTTCAATACGTAATCAGCTGGCCTTAAGACTGGTTGGCGTGCCAAAGGAGCATGACAGAGGAGAAACGATTCATGCTGAGAGGGAGGTAGCAAAGCAAGCAAGGGACAAAGCAAACCTCTTTCTCTCCCCTGTATTGCATCTGAGCTACCTGAGTCAGGGCACTGCCAAGCTAATCAGTGGACTGATTTAGCAATCACCCACCATTAATTCCACCTCCCTTAATGGTAACCTTGTACCATGAATTAATGACACACTCTCGATCTATTCAGCTCTCAAAAAGCCCCACCTAAATGCCACCTATGACTGCATGAGGAGTTGGGGGAACATCTAGACACAAATTATCACAAATAGATATAAAACATCATCGAGATGGAGGTTAGAGCACTAAGGCATCACTTGCCACAGAAGAAAAAAAATTCTGATGGGGAAACTCCTCATAAGATTGAGACTTTTTTTCCTTATTTTAATAGGTACTTGAATAAAATACATTTTGTAAAATACTATTTAAGTGAGTTTTTTTCCTCTTTGCCTTTTTTTGTGAGGGGGTTCTTTTTTTTTTTTTTGTATTTTGGGGAGGGGTCTACACTGTTTGAGGTCTTACTACTAGATTGGACTTGCAGTGATCTGCCTGTTTACAGCCTCCCAAGAGCTGAGATTAGAGGTGTACGCCACCATGCCCATTCTCAATTGCCATCTCAGTGGGCAGGGCCAGTATGGCAGGCCTAGGTATTGAACCCCCAGCCCCTATGCCTGCTTGCTGGTGCTTTTATCTGCTGAGCTATTTGGCTGGCCTGAGGGGGTTCATTTTTATCAGTGTTTTTGTCTTCATCGTATAAATTTGTGGAATTGCTGTACAAATTCTGGA
The DNA here is from genome assembly GCA_004027165.1 of Ctenomys sociabilis. Lineage (NCBI taxonomy): Eukaryota > Metazoa > Chordata > Mammalia > Rodentia > Ctenomyidae > Ctenomys > Ctenomys sociabilis. The sequence goes on along the minus strand of PVKA01004126.1, from coordinate 99,026 downwards.
TACCAGTTATTTGTCATTGTAGTGAGTTGAATGGTTGCATCCCAAGAGATGTCTAACTGGAACCTGTAAATATGACCCCATTAGGAAAAAGGACTTCCAGTTATAGTTAAGAAGTCGTGATGAGACCAAACTGAATTAAAGTGGACCCTAACGTCACTCATATATTCTTATGAAACTGGAGGAGATACAAAATAAGGGATCAGGAACCAAAGTGATGAAGCTGCAAGCTAAGGGATGCCTAGAAGCATCACATACTGGAAGAGGAGAGGAAGGGTTCTCCTTTAGACTCTAGGGAGGGACTAAGGTGCTTCCCGGGATCTTGATTTCAGATTTCTGGCCTCCATGACTGACAGACAATGATTGTGTCCGTTAAGAAGGCTATATGAAGACAGAAGCACAGTAAAGCAATAAAACTTATGAGTCTGTTAGCTGAGATATTCTGGAATGAACTAGAAATTAGGAAGGCAGAGAGGAAGGAGTCTTCCCCTGAACCCTAAAGAAGAGCACAAAACTTGAACCACCCCAATTACAGATGTCTAGCTTGTAGCACCATCAGAGAATAAGCTGAGTAATCTGTCATATAAAACTAGAATAATCTTTAAGTAATAATGGTTTTTCCTTTCTAATTCTACCTTTTATTTCTTTTCTTTTTGTCATGCACTGCCTAAATTCCAGCACAAATCATTATTCATTTCTTTATGCTTAGTGTCTAGAATAGTGATACATTTCTGTATATTATAAATAGGAATGATGACCTAACAGTAATTATTAGAAAGGAAGAACCTATCTACCTATATATCTATATCTATATATATTCATTCACATATTTTGCACAATTGTCATTTTGCTTGCCTCGGATCACTTCCCCTTTCATCTGATGACAAAACTCTGTTCCCTATTTCCACAGTTCCACTCCATAATCACCCACTTCCCACTCCAGGATAAGATGGCCTTGTGACTCAGGCCTGGTACATTTGTGTTCTGCATAAGACTCTACCCTCTAATGATTCTTACTGCTTTCCAGTGACTTATTTTAGAGTTTTCTTCAATAATTAATTAACAGGTACTTAACGGCTCTTAAGTTTCAGACATTGCTCTTAGTGTGCTAGAGATGACTTTTCCCTGTAGTAACCCACAATTTAGTCAGCAATAGCTAAGATATTCCTTTATACATTTTCTTACAAATTTTCACTGAGCTTCCCTGTGTACTAGACATTATGGAAAGCACTGAGAACTTAACTATGATTATGTCCCCTTTCATAGGAAAGAATTTTGTGCAAGAAATTTATTTTCTGGTGCTCACAGTGTGGTCATGATAGCTAGAAAATGAAAAGGGGATATGAATAAGATTGGCTCATGGAGAGTTAAATATTATGAAAAAATGAAACAAAATATAGGACAGAGATTGATGCCAACATGATCAGAAAAAGCAAGTTAAAGTTAGACTGGCTTGACTTTCTGCAGGGTCTGATTCACTAAGTTTTAATTATAAGTCATAGTGTGCCTGGAATTGCTTGTTAATTGCTCATTTGTATGCAGTCAGTATTATAAGAGCATCAGCCAGTGGATGTTTCGTGAGGAGCCGTCACGTGAGTTAGGTATTTACACTGAGAAAATGAAAGAATCATAAAAGCCCTTGGGAGGCATAGATGTGTTGTCCAGAACCAACCCTACCCCTGAAGTTGACACATGGGAGCCTTTGGTTTGAAATATTTGTGACTAGGTTTATGTGTTTTTGTATCTTACATCTCAAAGGTTCTAAGGTCATCATTCTGTTGTTAGAGGGACACAAAATAAAAAAAAAAAAACTTTAAAATGTAAGTATAGAGTCACTAAAATGTGGTATGTGAGGCATGAACTTCTTGGTGGACAATATTTTCCTGTGTCCTTTGGTAATTAGTTAATGCATCGGTTTGTTTTAGGTGAGTACATTAGAATATAGCCATTTAAACTAAAATTTTACTTAGCTCATGGTTTTAAAACTTCTAGCAGACATAACTAAGATGTGCAGCAAATTTTACCTTAACTGGGAAAATTCATAGCAGCCAAAGGATGGATAGAGTTGATAATTTCGATGGTTTGCACTCTTAATCCACTGTCAGATTATTATTATTTTTTTGTACTGGGGATCTTACTCAGGCCCTTGCGCTTAGTAGGCAGGTGCTTATGCTGCTGAACTACTTCCCCAGCCCTAAATTATTCATTTTAATGAAGATTTTTATCTCAATTGGTGATATAGTTTGGATCTGTGGCACAGACATGTTATTTAAAGAAGTCTTCTGGTTAATGTTCGTTGTGTTGGTGTTTTTAGCAGAACAGGGAAGTAGTTATTAGATGTACTTCCTTTAGTGAATGCTGAGGAATGTGATTGTGTTGTCAAAGCAGCACTTCTATCTTCTTTTGCATATCTTAAAGATGGTGTTCAAAAAACACTTTCAAAAGTTATTGGCATTATAAGTGTGTTGTTGCTTAAGTGCAGACAAAGTGAGAGAATTCCATGAAGTAGTCATGGTGAAAACATCAGTTTTATGATATGTCACAGATTAATAAGTAAATAATATTAAGGCTGTGAAACTCTTTCCTAATAACTTGAGTGATTATCAGAGATTACACAAGCATGTTTAGCAAAAGAACAAAGAGTAATAAATATGAACATCAATCTGTGAGCTGTGCCTCATTAATTCTTTACACATCAGTGAAACTAGAGTAAAGCAAGAAGTATTCATTATATATTAACTAGGGCCCTATGAGAAGTTTGCAGAATACTATTTCCCATTAATAATTTAAAATGAATGAAATTTCTGTTTCAGTATAGTAGGTCGGCATCGCCTACATTTGACAGTAAATAATTGCTATGTAATGAAGAATTAGCCTTACCCAGATCTCAGGCCTTTCCCCTCAGCTAAAAGCAGCTAATTGCTAGATTCCTGGGTAAGATCTTTGCTTTGTTGAAGGCTTCTGCACTGGACAGATTAAGAATGTGTTTTATGATGGGGATTTAATCAGGCTGTATCAGGTGTTATCTCTGGAGGAAATTAAAGCCATTAACCCCTCTTTGGGTAACACAAAGGCCAGGCCAGTGCTGTGGCCAATATGTGATCAAGTGCCATTTCAGCCTCTAGAGACCAAAACTCAAGAGGATAGTCCCTGTTTCACAGTGTTCTGTGTATGTCCTGATGCATCATAGCCAGGAGAAAGCAGCATTGTTAATCACTCCATAGGAAGACAACCATTAGAATTTATATATTGGGGCCAGGGAGACGGCTCAGTGGAATAAGTGCTTCCTTGGCAAGCACAAGGGTCTGAATTTAATCCCCAGTTCTGCCAAAAAAAAAAAAAAAAAAGAATTTATATATTGGTAGACTTTCATTTATATATTGGTAGCCTTTCTCAACTGTCTTCTTTTGGCTAATTTTAACCAGTTTCATTTTTTTGTAATAAACAGCAATTGTTAATATAGAAGTTTCCAGAGTTCCTGTAGTGAATTATCAACTTAAGGATAGTTTTTGGCATTCCTGAAACTTCATATCAGAAATGAAAGTTTTCCTGTGGGAAATGTTTCCTCAGACACAGAAATTTGCTTAACTCTGAGCTACTAGGACAAATAAAACAAATGAAGAGAGTAAAACGAACACACACATTCTCACACACACACATTCATGTTGATACAGGGAGAAAAACCAGTCTCAAGTGGGTGACCTCCAAATGATAAGCTGAACCTCCAAATGACATAGGGAAAACATGATCTCTGTACCTGACCTGTACGAGTTTGTGTTCTCTAAATCCGAAGAACAAATTTTAGGAACAAACGGAGATTATGAGCAGAATAGATTTATTGAGAGAAAGAAAGCTCCTGCCTGAAGCTGTCTTTCCCAGCGACTTTTATAGAGGAAAACCATGTGGTAAGGTGGGTCTAAGGTGGTAAAGACATGGGAACTCGCTTAGGTAGACAAAAGGTGGGACAAAACTATGTTCAGCCAATGGGATCACAAGCACCATTGTTCAGGTAAAGTTGTTTAAATCCAGTACCAAATGGGGAAGCAAGTCACATAGCAAATGGGCATGAATATGGGACAGGGTGTCTTCCTGTTGGGGGTTGGGCTAGTGACTCCACAGGGCTCTTTCAAGGTGATTGATACCTATTTATTTATTTTTTGTCTTTTTGAGACAGGGTCTCACTATGCAGTTCAGGCTGGCCTTAAGCTCACTTTGTAGCTCAGGCTGGTCTCGAACTCACAACAATCCTCCTGCCTCAGCCTCCCGAGTGCTGGGATTACAGGCGTGCGCCACCACGCCCGGCTAGCTCCACCACGCCCGGCTTGATACCTATTTAGAATATAAATCCTTGATGCCCATCCCTAGGGAAATATGTAGCTATGTTTCCTCTTTTGTCTTCGTCTTGAGGTGTGGTCCATAGGGACTGTCTGTCTCTTCCAAGTTGCAAAGTCACCTTGTCTGCCATCTTGTCTCCTTGAGGGCCTGGACCTGTCTGACTGCTGAGAATATTTCTATGTAACTCAGCAGCCTACAACAATGTGATCATGTATACAAAAGTTAAAAATGAGTTTATACTTAGATAATAACTATCTCTGTTGCTTTTCTTTCCTTGCTGGGACAAAATACTCCACACCTAAAATGAGGAAGGGAAAGGTTTATTTAGCTCACAGTTAGTGGAGGTTTCAGGCCGTACTGGGCTGACTCCAAGGCAGAGAGGCTCATGTTGGAAGGCAGCAGTTCATGGGCAGAAAACAGGAAAAAGTAAAGGGAGGAGCAGCAGCTTGCTCAGCTAGCAAGCTCCCTTCCCCTCCTTACATTGTAATGCAGTTTATCTACACTAGGGTAAAGGTGTAGCACTCACCCTTCCAATCCCAGCACTGGATCAAGAATCAATCACAAATTCCAGAAGCTAGGGAGATGGCTCAGTAGAATAAAGGCTTCCTGTAAGCCCCAGGGCCTGAGTTCAATCCTTGGTTCTGCAAAACAAAACAAAACAACTCCATAAGCCACCCCATGACAGCATGAGGCTTTGGGGGACAACTAGACAGAAACCCTAACAGTAACAAACATATATTTTTGTGTAGTTGTCATTTTTGCTTGCTTCAGATTACTTCCACATCTGTCTCATAATAAAACTCCTATTCCCCACTGTCTCTTTTCCATTTCATGCCTATCTACCTCCCACCCCTGGTCTTGTGCCTCAGGCCGGGCCAATTACAGTTCCCCCTGAGGATCGATCCTTACAAACAAAAACAAAACTGGTTCATAAAGCCAGTCTGTGCAATCAAAGTTCTCTCTGTTTTTTTTTTTTCCCCTAGAGTGACTAAGGAAAAAATCTCTCTTGTGGTCTAGAACTGTAAATGAAGGGCACATATGTTTGGATTGTGGCCAGCTACCTATGTATGTGTACTACAATGAAAAGAGGTACTTGCTTTTAAGAAAGAAGAAAGAAGAAATGTTGAAAGCTGGAGGTTTAGTGATGAATTTGATTTGGATTCTGTTTATCTGAGTTTGAACTTATTGTGCTTTCTGAATATAAGAACCTAGTTTTGCTCTCTACAGTATTTTTGGCAGAGAAAGTTAAGAGTTTTTTCCTCCCTCTGTTATAAACTTGTACTGGACAGTATTAATAGTGTTGTTAATGGACATTTAACAAGTATTTGGAAATCTGTGTTATATGTAGTAGGTAAATGTAAATTAAAAAGTGACAAAGTTAATAAATTTTATAGAAACATCTAAGATCATAAACATTTGACAGTCCATCCAGAAATCACCCATACTGAGATCTGAGAGTTTGCAGGGCTAACACTCCAGGCAGTTACTCACTTTTCATTATTACAGAAATTTGAAAAACAGTTCTCTTGAGAACTCTCCAACCACTGTGTGGTAACTAAATCATGTATAGCAAGACATCTTGTAGTCTTTTAGCTTAAGGCACATGCCTGTTAGGGCAGGAATCTACTCTTGAGGTAGAAGATCAAAACATTTCATTGTGAATCAAAGCAGGGAAACATATGTTCAAAGGAAAAGGCACTGATGGAAAGTGAAGAATTCTACAGGGCTGCCTTCCCCAAATTAGAACCCTCTATACAAACTGAGAGCATTTCACGTTAGTTTGAGTGTGTTAAGAAGCGATCCAATTGTGGCAAGAGACAAGAATACATTTAAATAAAGAAACCCCCTAAGCAAAGACATTCAAGATGTTATTTAGAATAGTCTGAGCCTATTCCATCTGAGACAGTTATAGCAATATTTTCATAACATATAATTCTTACCATAACTGCTTATGCCAGCACACATGTGTACATGTGTGACTTCTTGTTTGTGCAGGTATGTGTGTGCAAAGAGCTCTTTTGAGTTTAAAAAGCCATTCTCCTTATTCTGGGAGAGGCTCTAGTGCCACAAAAGAAAACTTAGAGTGCCTTTACATTCTTTCTGTATATATCTACCTTTCTGTCAAGTTTACCCAAACAGCCAAAGCATATTTTTGTCTGCCATAGAAATTAATTCATTTTTATTTCTGCTAGATTTGCTAACAATCCTTCATTAAATTTTTTTTAAAGAAACTCTAGTTAACCTGATTAATGTGGGTGAGAAATTTCCATAAACATTCTACAATTTAATGTTTTCCCCTTATTTTGTAGTTGTTCATATGAAGTTTTATGGGAGTCATGAGATATGAAGGTGGTATCTTCCCAAATATGTTGAGGAGGTTTAATGCAACATCAAGCTTTATTGTTAAATTTTCTAGAACTGGTGTGACTTGGAGACAAGGGAGATATGCAGTTTAGGCAAAGACAGTTTCATAAATAAACCCATGCAAACATCCAGCTGTCTTTAGAGCAAGCAATCAATTATGAAGTGGAAAGGGTCACAGGTAGGCGGGGTGGGGTCAGGTGGACAAAGAGCTAAAGCCAAGTTGAGGAGAACAGTGAATGTTAGACTAAGAATTCATTGCTTTTTCTTCGGGGAATGTGGCATGGCTGAAAGATTTTGTGACATGAGAAGATTTGTACTTTAAGAAGATTAATTTTGTAGTGCTTTATAGAATGAAAGATAGAGACAAAAGACAGAAGGTAGGAATATCTTGTCATATCTGATAATATGTCTTTTAAATTCCATTTTTCAAAATGTCACACAGCAGCCATGAGAGCTTCCACTACATGTTGAGTCCCTCCTCATAGCGACAATCACTTCCCATTCTCACTGCTGATATGTGACAGAAGGCAGCTGCAGCTGACAGTGAAAAGAATCACTAAATAAGGTCAGTGAACATAAACCTACCAGAAAGGAAAACGGCAAAGGCTGCTATTATGCACACAGGCACAGTGCTTCGTGGTTATATGTTCTCAGGTAAAACTCTTAGAAGATAGGGAAAGACAGAGAGAGACCAAAAGGAGAGGTAAAGGGGATGGGAGGGAAGATGAAAAGGACAGAAGATGGTAATTAATCTGATGATAATTTTGGAATTTTATATAGTTAAAATATTTTCATATATATTTTAAGCTCATCAAAGTAACACTGTACAGGATGTTTAATAGCCAGGTGAGCAATATATTTGAGGTAGCACTTAGTTCTCAGTTTTTTTGAAACATAGTAAGGTTACACTTTGGCCTCCTGTGCTTAGATGGGACAGTTTCACAATTTGGGAAAACAGATGGAAATCATGTGGGTCACTTGTGATTAGAGACATTTGATTGGTGGTATGAGGAGCTCTCTCTTTTCTTCTAATATAGCATATCTGAAACTTGCTATCTTTTTCCAGGTCATATTTACATCAGCAATATATGAAAATATCGACCTATTCTTTATGATGTGTAATTACTTATGAGAGGCTTGCCTGGGTCAGTAGCAATGAGCAAACCCTAGACTGTATATAACGTGATTCACATTTAATTGTGCTTTCTGGGGCTAAGAAGATAGCTTGGTGGTCTATGTACTTGCCTGGAAAGCGCAAGGTCCCAAGTTCAATCCTTGGTACTGCGTACTGTGCCAGTCCCAGAACCAGGCTTGGTGGTGCATGGTGTAATCCAGTGCTGGGGAGCTTGAGACAGGAGGATCACTATGGATCTGAGCTGCATAGCAAGATACTGTATCAAATAAATAAATTAATTAATACATAATTTTAAAAAATTGTGTCTTCTTGTTAATACTTCTAGTAAAGAACACACACACATGCATGCACATCATTTCCTCTTTCTTTTTTTATTTTTTGTTCTTACTCTATTCTATAATAATTTGTTTGGCTCTTGGCAAAAATCACCTTTTCAAACTGAGATATAGTTAATCATATTCCTGATGGGTACATACCTTCAGATGCTCTCCAGGCCAAGAAGCAAAGAAGTTATTCAAAATGCTGCAGGGTGTCCTCTGGGCTTTCCTACACAGATGTTTATGAATAACTTGTTTTTTTCTGAGAGCTACCAGCCTGTTATGCTTTTTCAGGGGACTCTGCAGAACCTGTTTTGTGTACTAAGCCCTTCACTGAACCTAACCTGAGATCAGTCTCAGAAAAAGTTAAAAGACTTTCACTCCTTCCATTTGGTCTTTGTTGAAAGGGCCACAATGTAGTGCTGTTATTTCTGAAACTGCTGCTTTATGTTCATTTCTCTGAAATACAGTTTGATTATTTTTGGATGGAGTATTAAGATTCACAACTAGGGGATAATTTCCTTAGAGGCTCTTTGCCTTTCACAGGTGTTAACTCTACCAGCCTCTGCCAGAGTTATTAGAATGCTAAGATCTTTCTGTCTCACCACTCACTGAAGAAGAATCTTTCACACTGTGATAGGAAGCTCCTTCACCCTCGTTCAACTAATCATCTTAGTGATTCTATCTTGGTAGGTCTTCAGACTATCAGGACTCTTCAACACTAACAAGATCTAAGCAAAACTGAAAAGTTGCTCAAATAATTAATACTGAAATAAACATCTTTAAGCTTCTTTTTTTTCCATTTATTTTTATTTTATTAAAATACAAATGTCAATCAGACAGTTTCAAAACACCTTAACCATACAGAGTTGATGAATTAATACTTTGCAAACTGTTTTCATATAGGTACCTGTTTTATTAACTTGTAATGTGTACTGGAAGATCTTGTTCAAGACATAATTGCTTTTGCTGCCATATGTGCATCAATTTAAGAAAACTGACGTAATTAGGGCCAGCCAGATAGCTCAGTGAATTAAAGTGTCTGCTTAGGCATACACAGGGATGGGGGCCGCGGCGTGCAGTGCCAGCCCTGACCCCGGGGCATGCTGGGACAGCAATTGAGACTTGTACCTTTTACAACATTGACAAATTTAATATATTTTTACTTCAGTACTCCTTAAGGAAAATCATAACATTTTGCTCCATTATACATTTAATATTTATTCTTTATTTGCATATCAAGCTTATAAACTAGCAAGGATAAAATCTGTAATTTTTAAAGTGATTTTTTATTTCAGCAACATGTAAGTTAATAACAAAAATGATACAGATGATCTTATAGTGAATACACACTCTTTCTTTATCCTTACATCATAAATAAGCATCATTCTTCAGAAGCCTATTTTAAAAGTGGCTTCAATTTTAGTGTTTCTTCAGATCATTTCTATAGTTCACATATTTTTGATTCTTCATATATTAACTGATTGACTTAACTGATTTCCAGATACATAAAATAAAAACAAAATAACTTACTTCAATACGGATCCATCTTCCATTTTGAAATGGGGAATATTTTTATTTTTCTGTTATTCTTCTGTTTAGTTTTGTGAATGTACATGATCAGTTTTAATCATTTTTCTTCTCTAATGTACTGGCTCAGTGTCCTAGTCATCTATTGCTAAGTAAATACCAGTAAAAAAACTAATGGCAGGGCCAGAGATCACTCAGCAGACTAAGCACCTGCTTGGCAAGCGCAAGGACCTGGGTTCAATCCCTGGCACAACATGCCGCACAGGCCCCCCCCCCGGGTGTGCTGAGCTGGCCACTGAGACTGGGTGTAGTGATGCATGCCTGCAATCCCAGCGCTGGGGAGGCTGAAAGCTGGAGGATCACTATGAGTCCAACCTGCACCAAATTAAAAACAAAACAAAAGAAAAGAAAACCTAATGGCATAAAATATTTCATCAATCCCATAGACTCTATGGTGAGAAGTTAAGACAGAGTATAGGAGAAACAACTTTTTACTCCTCCATAATGTCTGGGACTTTAGGAAAAAAAAAAAAAAAGATTGTTTATGATGGAGTCCTCTGCAGGATTTCTTATAAGCAGCAATGGAAGAAAATTTATATTTTTTTTATATATTAACTGCTAAATGTATATATTGAATATTAAAAAACTCACACACTTGTCTCACTTTGGGGTGCTGTGATGAGACTGCAGTTCCTTCAGTGGATGCAAGTGGAGGGATTTTACAGGCTTCTTCCCATGTGTTTTGCCTTCCTATTTTTTTTCTCTCTTTTTTTTTTTTTGTAGGATATGCTTGAAGTCTTTCTAACCTTGTTATTTTGTTAAGAGATTCATATTATATTACACATGTGTAGTTAACAGAAACATAAGATATCAATAAAATGAAGTATTAAATGCTCAATATTTTAGGTTTAGAATAAACATCAACATTGTCAACGTCAAGTGTTTGTTTATGAGATCTCAAAAAATAGCCACAGAAATGAATTCCCATATGAGCTACAATGAAAATCCTAATAGAACTCTATAACCAAAATAACCCTTGCTTCAATTGTCACACCCAAGGCCGTCTCCACACAGGACAACTTCGTATTCCTCATATCACTGTTGTTCATATTGACAGCACATGTGTTCCTTTGCTTTGGGGGGAAGACCAGCTTTTGTCACCTCTTATCTTTCTCTTTTTGTTAGGATCTTATTATTATATTGCATGATATATTGTACTATAAACACACACTTAGCAAGCAAATAAGATATCAAGTAAAATATCAACTATGTAATGAGTGCCTGGAATGCACATTTTCATCTCACTAGTGTACTTGCTTACAGAGCCTAAAAACTACACCAGAAATAAATACCTCTGTGAGCTATAATGAAAATAGAAGCAAAAGTCTACTTCAAAAATAATCTTGCCTTAAATTGTCATACCCAAGGCAGTCCTCACACATGATTTGTGTGTGTTACATGCATAAGGAATGCTTATACTACTAGGGCATTTTATTCCCTGTGCCTTTTTCTCAGGGCACAGTGAACATCTTTCTGGTTTTCCTGTGATTATAGTAACTTGTTCTGATGTCACACCTGCATGTTCACCTGTTAGATCACCAGTCTGCTTCAGAATTAATCTGCATAGTTCTTTGGACAGAAATATTTTCTTCTTCTGCTGCAGTAAGTGATTTTTTTATCAGTTCAAATCCTCTAAGAAAATTTCTCCATTATATTTTGCACTTGTTATTTTCTTTATATATTATGAAACTACTTATGGCACACATGCTTAAGACTGAGTAAAACACAATCATTGGCTAATACTTTGTGTTTTGAGTGACATCATAGTTGCTGCACGACTCATCAAAAACTCCTATACCTTTTTTTTTTGTAAAAAGTCATGATCTTTGGTTTCAGTTTCATCTACTTTTCTCTGTTAATCTTACTGTCATGGTGGAATATTAGTATCAGAATTGCGATATATGAGGCCATTTTTACTTCCCTTTGAAATCCAAAGATTGTGTTATAAAATTCTGTATTTTGAATTTGCAACATTTCACTGGTAATTTCTGCTTTGTTCTTGTATATAGTTCCTACATTGGTCAGTTTGTGCTCTGTTAGCAAATGTAATATCAATGGGTAACTAGTAAATAAGTTGTTGAATGTCACTTTCTGATTAGTTTTGAAGATGAAGATAAAAGTCTTCTAAAACCATTCAGTTTACTACTGCATGAATAAGTACCTGGTGACTGAATTCTAGAATTAATTTTCGAATTCAAAGTATATTGTGTCTTGCATCTACCAGGGCATATATTTTCTTTCTCTCTCTCTTTCTTTCTTTCTTTCTTTCTTTCTTTCTTTCTTTCTTTCTTTCTTTCTTTCTTTCTTTCTTTCTTTCTTTCTTTCTTTCTTCCTTCCTTCCTTTCTTCCTTCCTTCCTTCTTTTCTTTTTCTTTCTTTCTCTTTCTTTTTTTTTTTTTTTTTTTTTTTTTTTTTTTTTTTTTTTTTTTTTTTTTTTTTTTTTTTTTTTTTTTTTTTTTTTTTTTTTTTTTTTTTTTTTTTTTTTTTTTTTTTTGTATTTTAAGGAGGGGTCTACAGGGTATTCAGGGTCTCACTACTAGATCGGACTCATGGTGATTCTTCTGTTTACAGCCTCCCCAAGTGCCAGCACAGGCATGCTCTACCACACCCAGACTCAATCACTGTCTCAGGACACCTGGGGGTGGGGCCAGCCTGGGAAGCCCAGGGATCAAACCCTGGCAACACTGGGTCTGCTTTCAGGTGCATTAATCTGCTGAGCTATTTGACCAGCCCTTATACTGTTTGTTAAAGGCTTATTTGGCAAATACTGCCAAATGCTACAGTGACTTTAAAATTCTGCAAACTGTTCATTAATAATCATACATTCAGATGGTATGTAAATTCCTTGGATGTTTGAATTAAAGCTCTCACGAGTGGATAGGAGCCAGATTATCATTTTATGTTCCTCCTTGATAAATGGTTCTGAAGGAAACCAAACCTCAGTATTCTGGTTATTCTACAAATCTCAAACCCAACCCCACCACTTCCCTGTAAGTCTTTTACATTCTTGAAATTACCATAAGAAAGCCCTTCTAAGTACAGCAGATCCTGCAAATGCTTTCATTCAGATAGTGAGGTGTCATAAACACATTTCAAGTAAAACTATCAGTGCATACAGAATGTTCTATTTGTATTTCATCATTTGTACACTTACCAAGATCTTGTATCATATTAGCTATAATAATTTCCAACATTGGATTGCTGTTCTGGCACCCTGTCCAATAGATGTCACCCTTGCCAAGAACCTAATTACATTTTTGGATCTAGTTTTAACATTAGATCATTCAGGCATGCACAATGTTGTACTTTGACTAGTACAACAAATATTTACACAAAATTAGTTTCCTTCCTGGTCAGACTCTTCACCCCTGCATGTGTATTGGTTGATTCTTGCTCCATTTCACTGGCAGTAACCTTGCCTCATAAAGCCAACATCAAAGGAAGCATGGTCGCCATCATCACAAGTGCATGAGGCACTCAAGGACTCATATTCAACTTTCACCCACAACTGTAAATCTTGTTTATGATGTGCTATTGTGCTGAAGTAGGCTAATTCCATGAGAAAAATCAAAACAAAACATTTTTTACAAATGAGTTCTAAATGCACAGAAATTTAGCAATAAGCATTTCATGGATAATAGTCATCTGTTGCTGCTTTGGAGCTCCTGTACACATCTTGCCCTTCAGCTGCCAAATGGGTGAAGGCATAAATGGGTGCCTGGTTTCCCAGACACAGCTACCATGAGCCACATCTGGCTTCCATTATATTAAAGTATATAGTTATATTATAAAGTATGGTGATATGGTGGTATTAGAACACTCTTCCCACTACACACACACACAATGCCTAGGAATACATACACAAAAATGTTACAGGGAGCACTATTTGCATACAAACTTTATTTGATAATTTTTCACACATTCAGTCACCTTTGTGTTCATCTTAGCGAGTGGATGAACAAAAGGATTGCTTCTTATAACCCTTTGGGAAAGCCTCTCTGATGAACATCCTTGTATTATTAAGCTACAGTACATAATTTCATTAGAAAATGGTGGAATGGGTATATGTTACTTACTGTGATGCCTGGAATCACATTTGATGAGTAAAAGATCTGACTTCTACTCTTTAGTCTGTACTACCATGTCCTGAATGAGCTTCATAAAAATACAGACTCATCTGAGCTCTAGCATCTTCCAGTATCTGCGCAACATATATTGTGACTTTTAGGATGTTTCTGCTCTAACATTTTATCATTGCTATTTCAGAAGGCTAAGGTTGTTGAAAGCTTACCACCTTAGCTAAAATTATGAAATTTAGAGAAAGTATATATTTCTAGATGTTATATTTAGCTTCAAAAGCTGTACTTCAGAGCTGGTGGTGTAGCTCAGCAAACTAAGGGCTTGCTTAGGTAAGTGCAGGGACCAGGGTTCGATCCCTTGTCCCGCACACCTCACCAGCCCTGCCCTGGGGTGTGCTGAGCCAGTGATGGAGTCCTGGTGTGGTGGCATGCACTGTAATCCCAGCACTAGGGAGGCAGAAATCAGGAGGATTACTATGAGTTTGGGCTGCATAGTGAGACCCTGCACACACACACACACACACACACACACACACACACACACACACACACACACACACAAAGCTGTACTCAGTGAACTGAATAAAATTGAACTGCATTATTTTCAGTTTATAACTGAAAAATGAAATATGTTTTAATTGCCTTAGTTCTCTTTTCTTTGTGGATATTTCTCTAGTTTTGGTATCATGGTAATACTTGCCTTCAAGAATGTATTAGAAAAAATTGCTTCCTTTTCAATTTTATTAAAATGTTTGAGGCATTTTAATAAAAATGGCATTATTGGCATTACATCTTGTCTAAATTTCTTGTAGAATTCAGCTTTCAATCCATTAGGACCTGGGCTTTCCTTTGTTGATAAGTTTTTAATTTCAGCCTGGAAAGGATAGCTATCATAAAAAAATCAACTAATAACAGATGCTGGTGGGGCTGTAGGGAAAAAGAAAAACTTCTCCACTGCTGGTGAGAGTAAAGGCTGGTGGAACCACTATGGAAATCAATGTGGAGATTCCTCAGAAAACAAGGATTAGAGGTCCACTCAACCCAGCTATACCTTCCTGGGTATTTTTTCAGAAGAATTGAAAGCATCATACCACAAGGACATATGTGCTCCCATGTTTATAGCACTGCAGTTTGTCATAGCTAAATCTTGGAAACAAATACCTCAACTGAAGAATGGCTAAAAGAGATGTGGTAGTTTTATAGAATGTAGTATTATTCCACTATAAAGAAAGATAAAGTTGAGGCTTTTCTAGGTAAATGGATGCTTCTAGAGACCATACTCATAAGTGAAATAAGTCAGACTTGCACATGTAAACATCATATTGTTTCTCTAGTGTAAGAAACTAAAACAGTAAATGAGATCCAAAAGGTACAACAGACATTGTGAAAGGGAAAGAAGCGCCTCAAAAATAATAACAACTGGGATGAGGGAAAGGAGAAAAGAAGAAACATTACATATATATGGAAATTATATATATGGAAATTATATATATGGTAATTATATATGGTAATTATATATTATATAATGGTAATTATATATATAGATCACCATAAGGTAATTATATATATATATATATATATATATATATATATATATATATATATGTGTGTGTGTGTGTGTAATATAATATGTATGTAATATATTCTAATTTCTATTAGTTAATTGACAGGAATGTGAGTGTTTATATTGACCAATTTTGTATGCCTATATCTGGTAATCTGAGCAACTATTTTGAAGATAACATGCAGCATAAATTCCTGTTTTGAACTTCTATATATTTTTTGTTGTTTTTTATTCTCTTCAAAATAAAACAGTATTGCTAAAAGATTGAAAAGATACTCCAGAAGCAAGAATAAAGTACATATAAATTACACAAAAATTAGCTTTCGTTGTAGGTTTCTTTGAAAATAACAAAATCTGCTTTGTATAATGCAATTTCAAAATGCTTTAAAATATCTTTTAGGTGCTCGAAAATAAGTTTGCCATGTCTTCTAGTAGAATTTCAGCAATAAATAGCAATGAACCAAAATGAATTTATCTCACATAAAATTTAGAGTAGCAGTGGAATTTTCCAAAATGCCCAATGACAAAGAAAACATAATTTTACTGAGTTTTGAGGCACTTTATGAAGTTTATGTATATATCCTTCTTATATTTTTAGATAGGATCTTGACATGTAGACCAGGTTGCCCTCATGGCAGTCCTCCTGATTTCTAGATTTTTCTCTAGAAATTTTCATCTCAATATAATTTGTGTAGAAATTTTTCTTTTTCTTGATCCATAATTGATTCAACTCAAGGATCCTAATATAAGCATGAGAATCACTGTAAATTTCACTTGATCTGTTATGCTGCCTTACAACTTTCTAATCCATTTAGCACTGCTGTGTATTTATATGCATATAATAAATATTTTTGTCGTAAATGTGGCTGTGTATTCTCTTTGACATTGTGTCTCAAGTGGTGTGTGCATGATTGTTGTTGAATATGAAAGGTAGAAATAAGAATCCTTGTCAAATTTACAATTAAAAAGTGTCCTCATTAATGTTCCTAAAAATCATTCTTTTGTAATTTAGACAAGCTGGATTGTTTTCAATTAGCTTTTCAGTCTTCTCTAGTTCACTTAGCACCATACTGTAAAACATATCTAGCTTACTAATTTATATTATTCAATAGTATGGCAGGCAAATATATTTATCATTGCATATATGTGTGTGTGTGTGTGTGTGTGTGTGTGTTTCAGAATCGGGGATTGAACTCAGGCCCTTGCCGATGGCCTAACAACTAAAATGACTGAAATTGTGTAGGCAGCATAGTTTCTCAAGACTGAGGTAGCTTGACTGCTTTAGGCACTGTAGTTTTGTCTTGCCCCCATATATATATATATGTGTGTATATATATATATGTGCATATATATATATATATGTGTATATATATATATATATATATATATATATATATATATATATATATA
>PVKA01004126.1:39565-82136 GCA_004027165.1 Ctenomys sociabilis | reverse complement strand
AAGGCTATGCTGTGGCCCTGGAACAGTTACTACAGTTTTCAAATACAGGTTTCTATTTATGTAGAATAAAGGAGCATTTTGTAAAGCTGTATAATATGATCAACTCGTCTTATCTAAATAACTTCTACATATCCAAAAACCTCTTCTAGAGTGGTACTTAACAATTTTGTTAACTCTTATTGTCTATCCAATTCAGTTAAACCTGCTTCTTTTGAATATACCTAAATTTATAAAAACTTTAGCCTCTCATAATAGACTTTCAGTTTATTAAAATACACAGTGCTTAGTTTTCTTTGACATTGAAATGATAATAAGGCCAAGACCACATTCCTAAAAGCAGTATCATTAAATATTCTGCTTAGTTCATAAGTATACAAATTTCTTCTTCTGTAGTCATAATCATACAGGATCAGTGATATAGAATGAAAACATTTAAAAATATATGTGCAGGGGCAAGGGAGCTGTCTCAGTGGAATAAGTGCTTCTCTGGCAAGTGCAAGGGCCTGAGTTCAATTCCCGGTTCTGACAAAAAAAAAAAAGAAAAGAAAAAAAAAAAAGCTTGAAAATTTGCATAAAATTTGTTTTCTTAATGGCTTTTGCTTTTCTTATATTTTATTGAACAGGAGTAGTCTTGAAGAAATTTTAATTCTCTTCTAAAAAACAATGATTTTGTCATTATTACATTCTATTTCTGAGTTTACATGCAGAAAGGAAGCATGGGAGGATTTTCTTTGTCTTTGCTGCTTCTTTACATTGTACAAATGTTTGCCCCCATTTTTCTACATTTCTTCAGTTGTTTCAGTCTCATGAAATGTTCTTCTTTGGTATTTGTGAACTCTAACTTCACAAAAATTACTGTATGATAAAGAAGAATTATTTGTGAAAATGACCACTTGAGTAACTTCATATCTAAGTAAGAATAATTCTGTTGTAAAATTTTTCTAAAGTAATTTTCCACTGTGTTTAAATTCTAATTACTTTCATTTAGAAAGGTTACTCAGAAACAATATAACTAGAGGATAGTAAATAAATTTGCAAAGGTACATTTCTTTTTCTTTTTTCACTTTTCTTTAACCTTATATATATATGACTTCAGTTCTTTCCTTTCAAGCAGCAATTTTATTTATGCTGTTCATCTTAGGTAAAATTGTAAAGAAATAGTATGATGGCTTGAATCATCCAGAACCAATTCACTATGTTTGCATGAATACAAAGAAAAAAGTGAACAACCAATATTTACATGAAATATTGTGTCCCAAGTCTACCTTTTCCATCATTGTATGTAAAGGCAACAGATACGAGAATAAACAAGTCCGAGTGAACAATACCAGACCTTTCTAATAAATTTCCCCAAGTGGGACCAGGGAGATAGCTCAATGGCATAAGTGCCTGCCTGGCAAACATAAAGTCCTGATTTTAATCCCTGGTACTAAACAAACAAACAAACAAACAAAAATTCCCACCTTGTTTCTCATCTACTGCTGAAACTTTTGTGTGGGAATGTGTATATTCCTTTATGCTCAGGGCATCAGCATGTGTTAACCAGTACCTGGGCCCTGAAGACAATTATTATAATACATTGTATATGAAATTAGATAAGTGCCAGCTTAGTCAGGTGCAGGGACTGGGGTTCAATTCCCGGCGTCATGTGCTAAGCTGACTCCACCCCTGAGTGTGCTGAGCTAGTGACTGAGACTGGGTGAGGTATGCATGCCTGTAATCCCAGCACTGGGAAGGCTGAAAATAGGAGAATCATTCTGAGTGCAAGCTGCTTAGTGAGAACCTGTGCAAAATACTAAATAAATAAATAAAATAAATAAACATAAATTAAAAAAGAGAAATTAGAAACCACATTTTAAAAAATTATCTCAAATATCTCTCAAACCTCCAGTTAGATTCTCTCCAAACTCTCCTTGTTTTAGACTCAAACTAGAGACAAGAAAAGATTCTAGAGCCTCTCTCCTTGAAATTCAATGACTTGAAGAGTGGCAATAGGAGTGATTGAAAATGGATCTTGAACAACAGACTAAGATACTGTTTGAGGATTAGTTGAATTTCAGAAGCTTAGCTGAATTTTGAAAAACCCCTAAAGAGACATTTTAAAATTGCATAAAGTATATGGAAAAATCTGAAAATAAAGGATTATTTCTCAAACAATATTAATCAATAATTTTAATTAGTTATAATTAGTTCATAAGTCAGGCTCTGGTCAAGGAACTAGTTGCTGTAGTAGCTTTGCTGCCTTAGTTCTCTTCCAGTCAGTCTTCTTGATTAATCAGAGGAGTTCAACCCATGATGTATATTGTTTCAGTCAAATTTTCAAGTCAGAATATTGAAAGAGTTTGATTCTAAATCTGGTGTGACTCTTTAATACTTTGACTCAGATTTGTGTTGTTAAATGGTCTTCACACTTAAAATATGTTAAAAAAGAAAAGTTTGTTAAATACAGGCTCTTTTTCTTTTTTGTGCATGAACTAAGGACTTTAGATAGTACCTAGTATTTTGCAAGGACTCAGTGAAAGCTTGTTCAATGTTGTTGATCTCTCATGAAACTGTGTGCAGAATTGAAATGGAGGAATTTGCCAGAGGACACAATTTGTGCCACAGAGGGATGGCTAAGGAGAAAAGCTATCATTTGTTGAATATTTACTGTATTTTTATGACTAATAAATGCTTTCATATAATTTTATTTAATTCAATTTTATGAAATTTTGATATTTAAGAATAGTTTTCTTTTTTTAAATTTTATGTATTTAATACAGGGTCTGCAGAGTCTCACTACACAAATCAGACTCATAGTGATTCTCCTGTTTTCAGCCTCCCAAGTGCTGAGATCACGAGCGCATACCACCACGCCCAGTCTCTTTTCTGTCCCAGTGTGTCCTGGGTGTGGAGCAAGCATAGCATGCTGGGGATCAAACCCCTGTCCCCGCGTCTGCCTAAGCAGGTGCTTCAGTCAGTTGAGCTGCCGGGCCTTAAGAATAGCTGTGTTCTATTTCTCTCATTTGTGCTTTCAAAAGACAAGACAGTGGAATCTATATTCTGTTTATACTGAACACACAATGGTGTCACATATTCAATAAGATAGTGTTATTATTTTTGGACTTTTTTCAGAACTTTATAAAGTTTGTTTACAAAGACAAGAGCATACTTTAAAGGACCTCTGAGTGTAATCCATGACACTAAACTTTATAAAAATAAGGATACAGAAATAAAAGACTGCTGAGTAGTATGTTATACAATCAATTTATTACAATAGGAATATATCACAGTTGGTGAATTTTCTTAAAAAGTAAAGTGATTATCTATTTATGAAGGAGTGTATGACAAATTTAAACAGTACTTGAAAACTTAAACTGCTTTTCAAATTATTTTCAGATCTGCATTCTTACTTCGGAAATCAATGAAGAATGTAACTTGCATAGGATTATTATTTTTAAAAGGAGATAAACATTTATATTAGCAAATTTCAGTACTATAATTTATTTTCTAACTATACAAGTTCATTCAACCTTTTTCTTAGTGGACAGCATCATTTAGGGTAACTTGAATTGAACTCCCTTGACCATGATCATTCATCTCTGTTTCAAAATCAATTAATTCCTTATTCCTTTAAATATTATGTGTATATGTCCTTAGAATTCAAGCAATGATCCTAAGAAAATTTTAAATGCTTGCTTTTTTATGATGAGACTGATTATTTTCCATCTTACACAGCTTTTATCTTCTATGCCAACATCTTTTGTTTACAAATATAGCAGATTTTTGTTAATCATTTCTAAAATTTTTAATTTCACCCTCTGGGAATATAAAAATACTGCTTTATTCCAGCAAATCTTTCCAATCTTTGCTTTAGAAAAGTTTGTACAGCTCTGGGAGTATTTTTCAAAGTTTAAATTTGTCATAGACCTTTGTTTTTTTCTTTTTGAATATAAAGCATAGATTTTAACAAAAGGAACACGACAATTTGTAGACTACATAATTGTAACAACAGAGGTGGCATGTACTGTTTAACTGACACAGTGAATAGGTCCATCAAATTTCTTTGAATATGTCATGGAGCTTTTGAATATCTCAAAAACATTTCTTTGAAATGATCAGACAACTGTTTGATTGGGTTTTTCTTATTTGTTAAAACTCATGAGTTCTATTTTTTTTTTCAGTATGCAGTGCTGAGCACAATGTACAATGTTGACTGGCCTTTATTTAGATAAGCTCGAAGAGCATTAGTTTTACTTGGGAAGCTATGCACATGCAAAATTAATTGAGGAATTCAACTGATTTCTTCTTTCCTAGCTGTAATTCAAATGACTCAGGTATAATAACCATAGCTGAAAAGAGCCAACCTATACAAAATCCAACATTAAATAGTTGCTACTCACAGAAAAAGACACTGATTGTCAAATCATCATTAAGAAAGTTCACAATGTTCAAATAGAAGAAAATTTCTTTTACTGTAGAATGTTGTTCACTTAGCGTATCTGGGATTGAAACAACTAACTTGAAAGTTCTACATCATTTTCTTCTCAGTGTGAACCTGTTTTTAGAAAAGTTGTTTTCTCAGTAATCACATTGGTCACCTAACAAGCTGAGTGACAATTTTCAAGCACAAGGATTTTTCAAACAATAGTTTTTCTATTTTGAAATGATGTGAAGCAATAAATGTCTAAGGAACATGATGTTTTAGATGAATTAGGTGAAGTTTTTCTCTTTCAAGCGTAGTTCATGCTCCACTACTCATCAAAGCTGATGTTTTGTCAAAAGCCATAGAAAATTCATTGAATTCTTTATTGTATTCAAAATAATATTCCCTTTTGTGGAGAAGTTATTCACATTGTTCACTGAGGCTCAAAATTGCTTTTAATCATCCAAAACATGGAAGGTCTTATCTGACTGTAATAAAAACATCTTTGCACTTGACCAAGATCTGAAGAGCAAGATCCTCTAAACTTGGTCTGTGTGTTTTATTTTAAAAGCACATACATAACCTACTGTCCAAAGTAATAGTCAAAACTCTCTTTTACTAAAGAATTCTGTGCATTATTGCATAGTAGGATGACAAGAGACAACAATGAAGTACAACATATTTTAAATGCTAGGAGAAAGGATTTTCAATGTTTTGCCATGAAAAAAATGGAGTTTGAAGGGAGAGAGATTTAACCTGACTTACACATTATACATTGTATACATATATTGATACCCCATAAATATGTTGAATTTTTGTCTTTTTAATTGTTAAATGAAAAGTTCTTACTTCAAGTGATCAAATTGTGTTGTAACATGTATGTAAATACCACAGTGCAGCACCTTCTGTATATTATGTGCTAAGGAAACTTAAAAAGTTTTCTTTTATTTTACTAGATTTACTTTTAAATATTATTATCATAGTTTTAAGTAGCTTAAGATGGGTATTAATTTTTTGTTCATAATGTTTTAATGTTATCACAAACCAGGCTGTCTTTACTGATGGTGAATAGATGACATATTTCTCTCTCTCTCTCTCTCTCTCTTTGGCAGAACTGGGGATTGAACTCAGTCCCTTGCACTTGCCATGGAAGTGCTTATTCCACTGAGCCATATCCCCAGCCCCGTGTATTTCAAATAGATCAAAATCCAGTGCATTCTGTAAGGATCAGCCCCTTTGCAATCTTCTAACAATTCAGGAGGCTTAAAGTTTAATTAACCCAAAAATCCAGTCATTTACGAGGACTTTCCAGGCCTCACATGATTTTGTAACCAAGAGTAAAACACCAAATACTACATCTTCATAAACATCCTACTACCACATTTCCAGGATAGTTTCAGAGCCTCTGAAGGGATAAGAATCTTCATACTAAGGAAATTAGATCACAATTAGAATCTAATTATTTCAATTTAAGAAATAGTTGACAAGGAGATCCTCTGCCAGGAAGTTATGTTTTTTTCTGCCTAACATAACACGATTTTTAGAGAGCAAATAAATAGAACATCCTGTTGCACAGAGTTGCTTAAAAGGTGAACCTTGGAATTGTTCCACACTCTAAGGAATGCTTTTAGTGTTGCTCTCCAAAGTCAACTAATGCATTGAAAAAGAACTAGGAAATGTGACCACCAGAGGAAACCCTGTGATGGGCAGCTGCAGCTGCATTTGTGCCAAGCAGGAAGCAGTTAGTATGAAGAGGGGCATATGGAGATACGCAGGTATCAACAAGAGCAGTGGAAGCAGACACACAAACACCTCTTTCTTTTTCCTAGTGAAAGAGAAATTGAAAGATGTGCCACGGAATACCAGAAAATGTGAAAGAAGAAAATGAGCCACAAAACATGGCAAGAGAGATTGATGAAGAGGGATAACAGCTTTGTAGGGTATTTAATGTAAGAATTAAAATCACTGCATTTTGAACTATTGTAGAAAATATGTATGCTCACATACACAAACAAATGAAAAAAGGGAAGAGGGAAGAGGTAATGATGACAGAAAAGCATAACAATACTGAGATACTGATAAAATAATTTTATGCATAGTTAGTAAATGATAAGACAACATGACACACCTACTGATATGGTATACCTGTGATACAGTACTTAACTATTTAGTTAATATAGTATTCATGTGTGCAGTTTGCAACATACGCCTCCTCTCTTGAAAGAGAAATGATTTTAGTAAGATTAAATGAGGGAAATTCTAGTTGACATTCCAGGTTAGGAATGGCACTACCCATGCACAGGGTGAAACCTTGTTTCTTTTTTTTTTTTTTTTTTTTTTTTTGTCTTTTTGAGACAGGGTCTCACTATGCAGTTCAGGCTGGCCTTAAGTGCACTTTGTAGCTCAGGCTGGTCTTGAACTCACAACAATCCTCCTGCCTCAGCCTCCCGAGTGCTGGGATTAGAGGCATGCGCCACCACGCCCAGCCCGAAACCTTGTTTCTTTGATCAAACATTATTTAAAGTCAGTACAGCACCCTAGGAAGAGTATGGATTTGGAGAAAGGCAAACCAATGTTCTGCCTTATATTTGATGTGTGGATTTAGACAGTTATTTAATTTTCAAGTCTTCAATTTCCTTTTATATAACATGTGGATCATTTACTTCTGTTACAGGGAACTGTGAGGATTATTATTGTTAATATGTAAAGTGATTAAGCATATTGAAGAAATTTAAAAAAATGGAAGCCCCTAGTGTTGTTCCAGTTATTCCTATAATTGTGGAAAGCAGAGATGATTTAATAATTGAGCCATTTAATCAGCCTTCAGAGGGAGTATATGGAATATGAAATAGTTCTTAAATTATAGTTGAGAAAGTAGGGGCTCTCGGAGGCAGTGCAATAATCTAGGTAAGGAGCGCACTGAAATACTAGAAACTGGAATGTATATAGGAAATGCCAGGCAGCTTGGCTCCTTGCTCACTGGACCTATGTCTAAAACCTCACTCTGAAATCCATTATGCATGTTCCGCATCTGTGTGGATTGCTGAACAGTCAATTTCATTGCAGTGTTTATGATAGGCTTATGGTCTGCACATTTTATATTCTTGTGGTGATTTTTCATCCTCAAGAACTTACTGGGGACAGTATGTAAATGAGATCTCTTCCATATTGCCAAGGTCTGTCTGTTTCTTACAAGTTAAAGTCTACATCAAAATATCACTTTACTTCAAAGAACAGTCATTTTTCACTTGTTTGTGCCCAGGGACAGTGAACATTTGTGAGCCCTTCAATGTTTATTTGCAAAATGCAACTTATACCTCATTTTAAAAGCTGTCCAAGTTCTTTGCATGTATTTTCTAAGCAGCAAATAGGCTTCTGACCTTCCCAAAGAGGGTCTTTAAGATGAGCACGACTTCTGGATTTCAGGTGGAACAGATCCCCCAAAGGGTAACATGGTTTTTCACTAAGTGGAGCAAATTGGCTAAAAGCAAATCTTGAAATTGTGATGGCTTTGTAAATAGGCTGAACTGAAGCAAGGATTTTGAGATTAGATTAATGCCAGCCTTAGCTGGAATAATTTGTACTCTTGAGCATCTGCAGCTGTGAAATCACTACAACATGCTGTAGTTGGATGCGAGTCTCCTGCTTGATCCCTGCTACATCTCAGCTCAGATATCCACATGTAGAAATGGGTCACTTCAGGGAAAATGTGTATTTCTGACATCCTCAAAAGGCTTTAGATTTACACATCAGCAGATGATTTACAACACGACTGAGAGAAATGCACATTTCCATCTGCAGATTGAAGATCATTGCCATTTAAAGGGAAACCACACATTTCTATTTTTAGGAACAAAATACGCATACAAAAATAATAAGCAGTGTCAGATAGGCAGTACCAATATTGTTTGTTATTTTCTGCTTTTACTAGAAAGGCAATAAATAATGGGATGTGCATGCATCATTCAACATTCCCAAAAAATGTAAATCCTAACAGATATAAGAATGTTCAGATTTCAGGCCAGTCAGGGTAGGAAAAGTTACTAATCTATAATGAGAGTGTGAAATGTTGTCGATCTTTTTTTTCTTTTTTTTGTCTTTTTTGAGACAGGGCCTCACTATGCAGTTCAGACTGGCCTTAAGCTCATTTTGTAGCTCAAGCTGGTCTCGAACTCACAACAATCCTCCTGCCTCAGCCTCCTGAGTGCTGGGAAAATATTAAATGACTTTATGGCAATGAAAATATACTTTCATAGATTATTCACTTTTCACTGAGTTAGATTTTTGTAATAGTGACTTTGTTGAGAAAGAAGTAACAATGAGACAGTTTCAGAACAGGTTAGTAAGATAGTGATGATACTTAATAAATTGCATATTGTTGTCTTTGTAGTAGTTATTCATAGTACAAGATACAGACATGATATCTTGTTTAAATACAATTAGTTTAGAACTTTCTTCTCATTGAACTGAGAAAGTAACTGTATATCTATGATATTTTGTACACACACACACACACACATATATATATATATATTTTTTTTTTCCACTACAAAATGGACCTCATTTATATCCCCTTTTTTGTTTACTTTTGTCAGAGATGGGTATTCTGCTGCCGTTCATATATTGTTGGTGCATGAATTCAGCAAAGTAGTCCAATATAGTCCAGTAGTCAGTTGTTTGTTTTGTTTTGATTTGAGGTACTGGGGATTGAACTCAGGACCTTGCACTTGCCAGGCAGGTGCTTTTCTACTGAGCTATCTCCTCAGCCCTTAGATTTTTAAGTTTTTAAAATTCTAAGATTCTGGACTATAAGTGCATGCAACAGTGCATAAATTAATCTCAAAAATATAATAATTAGAAATCTGACACAAAAGAATATGTGTTTATATCAATTTCATGAATAAATAAATAACCTGATTGAAGCTACAAGTTAGAAAAGGTTCTCATTAGATGGATAGACAACCTGGAATGAGAGTCCTGCAGTGCACAGGAAGATCTCTTTTTCTTACTTTGAATGTTAGCACATAGGTGAGTTCACTTTATGAAAAATCCAACAGTTTTCTATAGTTTGTATATTCAAGTGAAACAGTTTTGACAATCTAATTTCTATAAATTCTATTATAACTGTACCAGCATCTACTTTAGTGGTGAGCCTCTCTTTGGAGTGTGTGTGTGTGTGTGTGTGTGTGTGTGTGTGTGTTTCCTGGGTTCAGAGATCTTTCACTTTGAGCCTATATCCCCTGCTTGCTTGCTCTGTTTGTCTGTCTGTCTCTCTTTTCCCCTTCTTTTTTTGATGTATTTAGTACAGGGTCTACAGAGTCTCACTACACAGATCCAACTCATAGTGATCCTTCTGTTTTCATCTTCCCAAGCACTAGGATTATAGGCACTCACCACCACACCCAGTCTCAGTCACCTAGCATGCCCTGGGTGCAGGGTCTGCATGGCATGCTGGGGATTAAACTCTGGTACCTGTGCCTGCCTAAGCAGGTGGTTTAGTCCACTGAGCTCTCTGGCTGGCCCTTCTCCTTTCTTTTCTTTCTTTGAGATAGAGCCTAAGTCACTAAATTGTCCAGGGTGAGCTTAAATTTGAGATTCTTCTGCATCAATCTCCTTATTATAGTGTTAAGTGTACAGGCAAGGAACACTATAGCCAGACCAAGACAATATATAATTTCTAGCATGTCACAATTGCTAAGATGCACTACACTCCAACTTTCCCATAATGCCTCATCTCAAATGCTGAGCATTTATTAGTAAGAGTCAAGGGTGCTCATTTGTAGAACAATTGAGAGGTACAAATGTATCTAGGCAAACAAAACAAGCTCAAGATTTAAGGGGCATTTGGGAAATCTGACAACCTTTAAGATCTAGAATATCATAATATTTTTGCTGAGATTTTCATTACAAAGTAACAAAATATACATGTGTGTCGGGGGAAAAATACAATTCTTTCCTAAAATAATGTAATTGTAGTAAGAGTATTATGGGAGACAATTTTTTATTCAGTACCATTTTTGATGTCAAAGTGAAATGAAAACTTCTTTTTAATTGGGAAACATTATATTTAGGAAATGGAAATTGTCCTTTAGAAAGGTGATGTATAATTGTATTTGTGGTCTTTCTTTACCTAAAGGGACTACTTTCTAGGCAACATTATTCGACATTATGCATGTTGAGAAAGCTATATATAACACATTACTTTATATATGTGTCCACAGAACCAGATCCTCATTTAGTTTTTCTTTTTTCTGTAAAGCATCTACCAGCAGCATTTCACTGTTGTTTCAATGAGATATGACGTATAAAACTTGTAGCAAATACTCTTAAATATTTGGTGAATACTTACTTGCAGGGTCAACAGTATTACTACCAATAATGGATATAATAATAATTCATTCACATTTATATGTTATAGAACTATTATCATTCCTTACATACTCGTAGTAGTGCTAATGGTAGTTGCGTGAAAATGTAGATTCCCATTCCAGTTTCAGATGTAGAATCACTTAATATTTCATCTTATTTTACTCAGCTCTTTTTTTTTATAGAGTTGCACACAAAATGCAGAACTCTAACTTTGTAATATGTTTTTTTATTCTTTGCTCATGTTTTTTTTTTTATAGTTTTTCCCTTCCACTATGATTGCTATAAATGTTTAAAGTTTTAGTGTTAGAAAACATTTCTCACTTCTTTTTTCACATGTAATGTGTATTATTTAATCTTTTTTGGAGTTTGAGGTTTCCTTCATCAAATAGGTAAGGCCTACCTGTTTCCTTCCAATCATAATTCTAGGCAATCCTGTAAATTGAATAGGAGGTCTAGTCTCACGAAACATAAATTCTATTGTGGGTAAAGATGATAAATTAGGATAGGAAGGGAAGTAATAACCATTTTTTTTAAACTTCTGCCTGGGAAGCCCACAGGTAGAAGTGATCCTCAGCAGCAAGTGGCAAGTTCGGCTGTGCAAGCCTTTATGAAGGCTTGGCTTGTGCATTTAGATTTGGAAAGTTCAGGAAGAAGGAAGAGAAAGAGCAAAGTAGTCCAGGTGAGTGGCAGCAGGAAGTTGGAAGAGGAGACTAAATATTAGAATTAACATTGAATGTTCACAAAATATGTGTCAATCTTTTATTAAAAAAGAGGTAGTGTAACAAAGAAGGCTTCCCTAGGCTTGTAGCTAGGAGCTGTACTAACAGCTTAATAGCAACAACTATTTGTGTCAAGCTACTAGTAATCATCCCTGCAGACAATTGCTCTGTTATTCCTCATTGCTCACAAAAAGGACACAGTTGATGAACCAAGCTCTTCATGCTACAGAAAGAATCTAAACTTAATCCTCTACTATGTAATAAAATCATTTTATTATAAGAAAGAAAACGAAGTGTTGAGAAAGGTGAAATCACAATAATGCATGTCATCCTTTTACTCAGCACACAGTTCTTTAAAGACTTTAATATGAGTTAACTCATTAGTCAACATAAGAATCCTAGAAGATAAATCTGAGGACAAGTGTAGTTGTTTGTTTCTTACTTAAATTTATAGATAAGAAAACCAAGATTCTCACAATATAAAAGTTTCTTCAAATTTTCATAGGTAGAAGGCAGTTGAAGAGGAATATAAACACTATCTTCTAATTTCTGATATTAAGAGTATTTTTCTTGAGTGTTACATAGACTCCCTCTTGTAGAATGTGACTTCAAGGGGCTTTCTTTTTTTTTTTTTTTTTTTTTTTTTGGCAGAACCGGGGATTGAACTCAGGCCCTTGTGCTTGCCAAAGAAGCACTTATTCCACTGAGCCATCTCTCTGGCCCCAGTCAAGGGGCTTTTTGAAGTGTAGGTTGTGCAGTGTGTTCTGCATATCATTGGGCTTCGTCTTTATTTCTATCCTGTGTTATTCCTATTCTCCATAGCCAAATCTGTTTCTTTTCAGCCTATTATAACTGCCTTTTTAGAAGGAAAATTTGGGAAATATAAATATGCATTCATTATAAAATGAGTTCTGATGACCTTTTAGTATTTGTTGTGTATGAACTGTAAGCAGCAGTTAAAGATGAAAAGGAATTGGCATTGAGCCTTCTTAATTATTGTTCTTGTTTCAGACCTTTAATATAGCTCTGGCTCTTGCTAACACATCTAAATGAGGTTTGCAAAACCTGGAGCTGTGAATTCAGGGCTCATTAAAAGAAGAGTGGCAGAACTGTGGAATTTTACTTTTACACATTTAGAAAAGAGACTATCATAAATCTCAGATTTAGTTGTTTCATTTTACATGTGGGTTACCTGCTGATTTGGAATTATTATAAGTGCTTTCTTCTAAGCAAAAGCCTAAAATGAGATCCTGGATGCATGGCAAAAGAGGATGAAGGCTGTGTTTGGTTATGCTCTCTGAATTCTGTACAGCATAACTGATATGATAGTATTAGAATTCAGCTCACCATTGTAAATAGCATTATACAAAGGGTATAAAAATAATCTAGGTTCATAGTGTGGTGAATTTCACCTGCACAGATACTATGACCATTATTTCTGGCTGCAGGTCTTCAACCTGTCCTCTGACCCCTGGGGTCCTATCCTTTGGGCCTCTTTACAAACTACTGCTATATTTGACTTCTAAGGGGACAGCTCTACTCAGATATCAGCTTTCTTCTCAATTCTGATTCATGCACCCTGTTTTATAGTGAATGTTTTTACAAGTTATTAAAATCTGCATTCACAATTTGGTGAACAATTAGGTCAACTAGATGAGTCAAAAGGCAAAGATCGAATTAGTGTACATGCAAAAATGTTGAAGAAGTAGTCTTATTATGTCTTGTGCATGTAAAAAAGAGCATGGGGAAGTGGGAAGAAACTTGCAGCAGGAAGACATAAATAGGACAAGGGTTATAGCTCAGTGGCAAAGCAGCTGCCTGGCAAGTGCAAGGTCCTGAGTGTGATTCCTGGTACAAAGCAAGCACACAAACAAGACAAGATGTACATAGATAAGGATTTGAGTTTCAGGGTAAAGCAAATGAGAGAAGATATCATGACTAAGCTAAAGATGGCCACAGGTACATAGCAGTATAGGCAACAGATCAATAACATGTGATTCATGAAAATCATATACAAAAAATATGAAGTTTGAGCAATGTCTAAGAAAATAAAAAAGTTTGGAAAAGAAGTGTGAAAAAGAAAAAAAATGATCTGTGCTTAAAACCACGTGAAATAATGAAGTGTGTGAAAAATCAGCTTAAGATTAACATAGCTTGGGCCAGGAAGATGGCTCAGTGGAATAAGCACTTCCCTGCAAGCGCAAGGGCCTGAGTTCAATCCCCGGTTCCACCAAAAAAAAAAAAAAAAAAAAGATCAACATAGCTTAAATCAGACAAAGAGCAATTTAGAACACAAACAGAAAGGTGACTTCTTTTTTACCAGATTTTTAAAATTAATTTTATTGAGAAAAAATAGCAGTGAGACAGTTTCAAAACTGATTAGTAGGACTGATTAATACATTGCACATTGTTTTCTTCGTAGTGGTTTTTCATAGTATAAATGCAGACATGATATCCTGTTCAAACACTATTAGTACAAATCTTTTTCTCATTGAATTAAGACCAAGTAGTTATATATCTATCCTATTGTTTAGATACAGATACATTTACATCCCCTTTTTTATTTAGTTTTGTCAGAGATGGGTATTCCATTGCCATTTAAATATTGTAGGTGCATGAATTTAGCAAAATAATCCAATGTAGTCCAGTAGTCCATAATAGTAGTGGGTTTTCCATAGGACTGGCAATGTCAGAAGTTGTTGACTTGAGCCTTTTACAGCTCAGCATATTAATATGGCTTTATTTTTTATACTTCCTTTTTATACTTTTCTGCTGGATGGTTAAGACCAAGACAAAGCAAGACCTATATGGCAAAACATGTAACTTTTGTATGAGACAAGGTCATTCAAATTACTCAGGATTTACCCTGAAACCCTGTACCACAGTTTGTAGACCCTTAGTCAGTGTTAGCCATGTGCATGAGTCACAGCCAATGCTTGACCAATTTGCTGTCTATGAAAGCCTGAGAGAATGTTTTTTCTCCATGTGACTCTACTTAGGCACACTCTCCATCATTAATTACTTTCCTCTGTGGCCCTATAGTCTCCTTGAGCATACAATTTGGGCCACAACTGAGTTACATGATGTTGTGGTACAGGTTCTCTTATGTCCTATGTCCTCACTGACCTTGAAAGGCTAAGGCTAAAATGTTGGCTGTTCTTGCCGCTCTGCTTTTTCTCTAATTTTTGGTTTGCAAACTTAGGTTGTTAACACTTCTTCAGAAGAGAAGCTTAATGACATCATTACCCTGTAACACAGGCAGTTGAGCTGAACTTCACTATTTGTCTGAACATCAAACATCTTAGACATAATATGGAACATTTATTTTCCATCAAGTATTGATATGTTAAACTTTAAATCCCTATAGAATGTGAAAAAAACAAAAGAAAAAATATCTTAAAAATAGGAATAAGCAATTATATATTTTTACACAGAAATTTAGAAATCAAACGATATATTGCATTGTAGCAGGACAGTCTTATGTCATTTTTTTCTTTGACTCTTATTTTCATTTGTTACCCTTTTTTTTTTAAGCAAAAATTTACTTGAGGGGCAGTATAGCAGTAATTGGTATGACATGACAAGCAGTATGTATTTAGAAGACCAGAATGACAGGCATTCCAAGCATGACCCTACTATTACATATTGCTATCTTCAGTGAAGATGCTTCACCCTGATTATTTATATATGCTGATACCTGTGAACTAAGCAGTAGATAATTTCTTGACCTTCCCACTTTTTATCATTAACCTATTGCTCGATGCAAAGGGTTAAAGTTAGATGCCACTGTACACTGCTGTCATTGAATACACCCAATATTTATGTTTATTCAGAATTCTCATTCAATCATGCTCAAGTCACTTTTTTGTAAAGTGCATTAACTTCTATGAATACAGATATAGTTACAGATAATATACTTATATTAAACAAATGTAGAGGGTACAAATTAAATATACCTCATACCATTTACAACTTTTTCCTATATGAGTGAGCTAGATGTTACTTATGCATTCTTCACATTCTGCTTCTCTACTCTATTATTTGTATTATTGGAGAACCTCAGAAAATCTCATATCTCAGTAGTGTTCTAGGGTCTCCTAACACATAGACAATATTTTCACCTTCATGTTTAATTGCTGTGTGGTGACAAAAATAGTCATCAAGTACAAAATGCTTTAGAGAAATATTCAGTTACATGAAATAATTGTGAATATGAATTTTCTTGCCTTAACTTTTAAAACACTCAAAAGTCAGTCACTTGCTAATTTGATCACTGAATGAATAGTTATTACTGTTTGTATGACATTCACTATTCTTTGTCCTAAAGAAACTTGTATGGATTAAAGTAATTATTGCACCAAAAAAGGACTGTAGTCTAGAGCTACATATGTAAATAAATAAGAGATAAATGTCATCATGAAAAGATGTTCAATATCTTCTGATAATAAACCTTCTCAGGCAGATTGAAAAGACATTATCAAACCCTTTAGAAGCAGGAAAATGACCTTCCAGTCTTGAATACTGGACTCAAAAATATCAAAATTTCAGGAAAGCAACATGGGTAAGCATGGATATCTTATAGATACCCATATACATATACTTCACAAACATTGATTTTGATATTTGCTCTAGTATTAAAGTTTATTTTCCTTTCCTGGTTGAATCCTAACACCCAGAATGGTGACAGTGAGAAATGGCAACAGAGTAGTCATTAATGGGACTGTTTTCTTGTCAAATCAACCCCAGGTAGCTTGCTACTCCTTCCATCATGTAATGACACAGTGAGGAAGTAGCTTTCAAGAGAATTGGGCTTTTAGCAGACACTGATGCAACCTTAGAACTTAGGCTTCCCAGCCTCTATAATTGTAGGAAGTAATTTTCTGTTATTTATAAGCTCCAATTTATGTGACATACTGGTTGTTCAAAACCAGATTAAGAATTGTTCTTGTAGAACTTTTTTGGTCAAGTTCCTGTGTGCCACAAGTTTATGCAAAGTTTCAACAAACCAAGTCACTTTCTAGGTTGAAGTATAAGGTAGGCTCCTACTAGAAAATAAGTAATTGCAAACAAACAAAAAACCAAAAAGACTTCATATGCTTTCAACAAACAGTGAAGATGGGGAAACACAGTTCTAGGAACTCACAGTAATTCCACATAACACACACCCTTGGGGAACATATTGAATCCAAATTATAGCAATTAATAATTACAAATTATATAGATCCACAAATTTAAGGAAATGAACTAGATACTTGGAAGTTATAGCGGTATTAATCAGATGTGAGGAGACATTTAACAAAGTGAAACAGAGGGCTGGTAGCTCTGACTGGAGCACTAGGATTCAGTCTATGTTCAGAAAAACAAAGTAGATTTGAATTCCAAACTAGGAGCCAAAGTGAGAGAATAGGAGCATAGGGATATACATCTACAGCTCTACTTTCTCAACAACAACAAGAACAATAATAATGATGATGATGATGATGGTAATGATAGAGAAAGTAACACTATCCTTGATATAGCTATTTTTTTTTTTTTTGTCTTTTTGAGACAGGGTCTCACTATGCTGTTCAGGCTGGCCTCGAGCTCACTTTGTAGCTCAGGCTGGTCTCGAACTCACAACAATCCTCCTGTCTCAGCCTCCAGAGTGCTGGGATTATAGGCATGCGCCACCATGCCCGGCGATATAGCTATTTATTTGGAAAATATGGTTGATGAGTTATTCAAAGTACAACTCCAACTACCTGAACTGGTATAAGTGTATTAAATTTTGTCCTTCATATATGTTAGAGAAAAACATTTAACACTTTTATGATTTGGTTGTGACACCTATAAAATGGGTATATCAAGTGAATTCTTAATCGCTTAAACATCTTTGAATAATTCTAAGAACATGGTTAAGCACTAAAGAGTAGCAAGGAGCATGATCCTCACCTCTTCTATAGTAATTTATCAATTACAATTTACCAACTGTGATAAGTCTGATTGTGTCAACTCGAGTAACACATACTCAGCTAAATTGGATATGTATAGTGCTGAGTGTAGCTGAAAGTATTTACTGAAGACAGAAGATCCACCCTAGATGTGAGTGGCACCAACAAAAAGGCTTGACACCTGAATGGAGTAAAGGAGAAATGAAGAAGATAGGCTCACTTCTGTTTCTTTAGAGAAACTTTGAACCTCAGTGAAGTTTTTCTGGTTTTGAAGCTGCCAATTCTAGTTCAGACTTGCCATCCAATATTAGCTACTCATTCAAATTCAGTGGTTTTCATTTTGAGATAAGTCAGATAAATATGGCAACCATTATTCTTTGGCTTGCTCTTAGACCTCAAGCCTCCTATCTTCATACTTAGGAGCACACTGCAATTACAGTGTGTGTACTCCTAGTGATGTGTGCGGTTGGAAGAGAAAATTTTCCTCAGTGATTTGGACACGTTGTGAGAAGTAAATGTGTCTGTAACAGTCTCTGTTACCATAGTATTCTGGGGGGAACAGCAATGCTATACATCAGACAAGACAATAATTTTATTAAAAAATCAAGGATGAATAAACAGTCTTGAGTGTTCTGTGAGATGTCTCTTCCCTTTCCTTTTTCTTCCTCAAATGAAATACTGCATTTGTAGAGTATTATGGTTATTAATGCCACTCTACCTTGCCTATGTCATCTCATAGTATATTAATATCTTCTTAGAGATCATGGATATTCTAACATAAATTTGCATTTCACAGTAATACCTTTTGCTACATTATTAAAAAAGAAAACATGCCTACTAAATACATATTTGCATCACTAGGTATAATAATTTAGCCATAACAAAAGCTACATGTTAATACACATCCTTTCACCTTTTATCTTCTTTTGTGGCTTTGTACTTTTGTGTCATAACAATTAGTAAGACAGTCATCTCTCATGTTTAAGATGTCACTTATCTCCAATAATATTGATGCTGTGTCATTCATAGATGTTCTGCGTCTTGAGGAAGATTTGTCAGGAAAGGAAGCCTTTATGGATATTTCCTTATGTTTAGCTTGTGAGGAAATATTCTGTCAGCATATCTGTGACCATCTTGTCAAACTGAATCTCCTCTTCCTTTTTTTGAATAACCTGTTCCTTACTTTCAAAACAAAGCAAATATTCCTCTCATCAACCAAATAAAGAAATGTTGTAATTTATTAGATGACAGAAAATACTGAACATCAATTTCATAAAACTGAATGTCATTTTAATTCACAAGAAATATTGAGTACTAATAGAAAAATGAAAAATTAAAAGATAAAACAATAAACACCAAATCGTTCGGAATTTACAAATCAAAGCAGTCTTCTAAAGAGAAAAGAATCTTGCTTATTCACTATAAAAACAAATATACTAGGACTGCTCGAGTGATTGTGTGAGGATTTCAGTGGACCTATTTAATATTCTAGTCCCTGGCTTGTGAGAGACTGCTGGGAAAAGCAGTCTCCAGGCTGGGAAAGTCTCAGCAAGGTGGACAGATGGCATGAAATCCAGCCTAAAATCACATT
This sequence comes from Ctenomys sociabilis, assembly GCA_004027165.1. NCBI lineage: Eukaryota > Metazoa > Chordata > Mammalia > Rodentia > Ctenomyidae > Ctenomys > Ctenomys sociabilis. The sequence continues at coordinate 63,122 of PVKA01004126.1, read as the reverse complement.
CTGCCAGGAGGAGGAAAATGAAAAGAAGAGAGAGAAATAAGAAAGAGAGAAAAAGAAAGAAAGAAAGAAAGAAAGAAAGAAAGAAAGAAGAAAGAAAGAAAGAAAGAAAGAAAGAAAGAAAGAAAGAAAGAAAGAAAAGAAAGAAAGAAAGGCAAAAAAATCACAGTTGAGCATGATATCCAGAAGAGTTCAATCACATGAGGCTTTGTAATTGAAAGGGTTCTGAATTTGGAAACACTGCTGTAGAGACAGGAAGAAGGCTGCATGCTCAGGGTTATTCATCTCAGAATATATTCTGTGTGTCTAATCTTCCTTGCCCGGCTTAGAGCCATTCAGATTGATCATGGCATCATGCAGACACCGTCCAGCCGCTCCTCCAAGAGCATGGTCTGATGAATCCTGGAACTACGATCCATAATCTGGACTGGCTACCAGTACGGAATTACACACGTATTGAGGTAGATGAGATCCTACACAAAGCAGTAAAAACAGACAAAAAACCTGATAGTTAAAAGGATTGGTGAGATCAAAGAATATAAAAATAAAAACCTGAATGAATTAAGAAGACAATATTGGACATTAAAGAGCACTTCAGCAAAGATAGAAGTTCTGAGAAAGAACCAAAAAAAAAAAAAAATTCTGGATATAAAATCCTCAATTTGCCAAATAAACTCAATTTAAAGTTTCAGCAATAATTTAGGTAAGCCAGAAAAATATATCAGGGTCTCACAATAAGATAGATGTACTAGAACATTCAGTTAGCAATAATGAGAAAAAAGAACTAATAAAAAGATTACTCAAGAGCCGATATTTTGGCAGATAATTTCCCAAATATTAATGAAGTGGATACTCAGGAATGAAGTGGATACCAAGGTACTTGGAGGATTTAGCACTTCACATAGACATGAATAGACGAAAACCTGTCCCAACATACCACGGTCCAGTTGCTAAATTTATGTCACCACATACACAGTCTAATGACAGAACAAAGAAATGATATTAAAAGCTGTTACAAGGAATTGTCAAATCACTTGTAATAAAAAACCAATCAAAATAACAACATATCTCTCAACAGAAATTCTAAAGTTCAGGACGGCTTGAAATAATGTATTTCAAGTCTTACAAGAAAATAATTTCCAGTCTAGAGTATTACATCTTGCAGGCTATTGAAACTCAAAGGAAAAAATAAAGCCCATCCAAAATAAGTATAAAGGAGCTGGGGAGATAGCTCAGTAGTCTAAGCACCTACCTCACAACACAAAGACCAGGGTTCAGTCTCCAGGACTGTGTCCTTTGCTGGCTCCAGAACCTCAGGTGTGTGGTGCTGGCCACTGAAACAGGGTGTGGTGATGCAAACCTGTAATCCAAACACTGGGAGGCTGAGACAGGAGGATCACTATGTGTCTGAACTGCTTAGTGAGACTGTACCAAATAAAATCTTTTTTGAAAAAATTAAAAAATAAAATAAGTATAAAATAAAAATTATGAACATTAAGCATAAAATATTTAAAGAAATCCTAAGCACAGAAGATAAAGATATTCACAACCATAAGAACAAGAACAACAATAAATCTTACTGAGAGAATAAATGCATGAAACTTTGAAATGAAAAATAATAGGGCAACAATTAGTGCATACATTTCAGTATGATACTTTGGGCCGGGGAGATAGCTCCCAATGTATAGTTACCCTGATAAATTAATGTAGATCCTTTGATGAAGGCTGGGGAAAAGACTGACAGCTTGCCTTTCTGATAGTGTGCCAGGGTCTTTCCTCAAAAGGTTGTCAGCTTTCTCTTCACTCAAGCAGTTCTGGGAGAGCAAACAAAGAATATCAGGTATTTTCATCTAAGTCACAGGAGGCCTTATTTTGATTCATATTTTACCCGATCAACAAAATAAAATAGTAACCTATTTTAACTCCACCATCTCTAACATTAGATTTAGAATCTGTACTTATTGGGTCCATACCCAAAAACTGAGTGTGGTCCATATCTATATTTCTTTCACCTACGCATTTTAAGTCCCTTTGTATAAGTGCTCCCCAGTACTCAGTTTGTAAGAATCAAAATATTCAAATCCTTTGATAGTATAGAGTACCTGACTGTAGGTTGCACTGTTCCGGTTTTAGGAATCCTCTGAGATTTGTGCTTCTAGGTAGGCCTAGAAGTAAAATTAGATGGTAAGGGTGGGTCCTCTGGATTGTCAATACTTGTTTTGCCTGGTAACTGTACCAGAAAAAGCCAATACTATTTCTATAGGCAACTCAGGAGTAGTTTCCTCAACTATAAGTGGAGAGGCCAACCCTACCGGTGCTGGTAGGGGGGATGCCTCTGACTTTAGGGTGAAAAAATCTCTGGAAAAATAATCTCATGGGAATTTAGAAGTTCAATGTCCTGAGCTTCATCAGGCTCCTCTCAAACATTACTATTCCAAATGATGAACCCGTTCATTTCTGATCAGTGTCCTCACTGTAATTGCAAGTATTCTTTGATGCTGTGGATTACAGATGCACACCACCACACCCCATCTCACTTCTGTCTCCATGCATCCCTGAGGCCAGGCTGGCACAGAACGGCAGGATCAAACCCTGGCTGCTTCATCTGCCTAAGCAGGTGCTTTAATCCTGAGTTATTTGGCTGGACCTGGAGAGCAGAACAGTTATAAAATATGTTTATAATATATAATAATGTTAGTATAGTCAATATATATAATATATAAATATGTTTATAATATATTGTTAGTATATATAATACATAATAATGTTAGTAAATATTTTGAAAAGAAAATATTAATAAGAGTAATGTTTATTAAATTATAATATATATTAATTATAATAAAGAGATTCATTATGTAGGGTTACAGAATGAGTCTATAATGTCTATCTGTGCACTAGAGAGTGAGAAAATAAAGTCCTTTTCCAGCCCACAAAGATCAAAGTCACAAAATAAGGGCTGAAGAAATAGTTTAGAGGTATAAGTGCTTGCCTGGCACGCGCAAGGTGCTGAGTTCAATCCGCAGTACCAAAAATAAATAAAGAAAATAGCAAAGTCACAAAATAAGACAGGTAAGGATGAAGTACCAGCCCAAGGTCATATGCCTGGAAGCACATTGGAGTTACCAGTCAGTTGACTGAGGAAGCCTGAAGAAACTCAAGACCTTGAGACTGGTTGCTGAAGGTGCAGGCAACAAGCTGTGTAGTCATTCAGGAAGGCTGTATCTCTTGAAAGTGGGAGCACTTCCTCCTCACATTTTATTTAAAATTCCATTTTAATTGCAAGCCTAATGGTTGGTACCACACACATTTCTTACTACACTGAAATCAATTTATTGTAAGTCACAAAGACAAACAATATCAATTGACCTTTATCCAACATGATCAAAGAAGGAAAAGACCCAATTTAGTAAAACTGGAAATGAAAAAGGTAAAAGTATGGAAAATGAAAAAGGTAATTACAACAGATAGCATTGAAATCTATTATATTACTAGGAACTATTGTGAACATGTACCTTCTAGTTAAATAGAGAATCTTGACAAAATAGATAATTTCCCAGAAATGTACGACCTATCAGGTTGAAAAACATCTAAGCGGATCAATAGCAAGCAATGAAACAAACAGTAATAAAAATTCTCTCAAGTAGGAAAAACTCGGGACCAAAAGGATTTACTAACACTTTTTAAAAAAAACTTTAAAGAAAAACTAACACCAATGCTTTTCGAAGTTTCCCATGAAATGGTAATGCTTCCAAATTCATTCTACAAAGCCTTAATAACAAATTCAGATAATAATTTAATGACTGTAGAGCAATATCCTTGATAAAAATAGATATAAAAATCCTCAATAAGACTTGTGAAAATAGCATCCATAAACAAATTGAGAAGATTATACACGATGATCAAGGTAGTTTCAACCCAGAGGTGCAGGTATAGTTCAATGTGCATAAAAATACATGTAATATAACATAAATAGAAACATGTAAAACCCATATGATATTCATTGATGCAGAAAATGTTCTGGCAAAATTCAGTATGCTTTCTTGTGGAAAAAAAAAAGCCTTGAAGAAAATAAATATAGAAAGAAGTTTTAGGGCCAGGGGGATGACTGAGTGGAATAAATGCTTTCCTGGCAAGTGCAAGGGCCTGAGTTCAATCCCTAGTTCCACAAAAATAAATAAATAAATGAAAATTTTAAAAAATTGAAAGGGGTTTCTTCAAATTGATAAAAGGCTTATGAGACAAACCCATACACAACATCACACAGAACTGGGAATCACCTGAAAGTATCACCTCCAGCATCTGGAATGAATCACATAGGGGGGTTGTTATTTTTTTTTTAAATGTATTTGGTTGTAACAGTCTCATTAAGCAGCCCAGACTCATAGTAATCCTCCTGTTTTCAGTCTCACCAGCGCTGGGATTTCAGGTGTGCGCCACGGCACCCCCCCAGACTTGGTGGTTGGCTCAGCCTGCCCTGGAGGTGAGGCTGGCTCTGTCTGTGGTGCTGGGGATTGAGTAGTGTATCTGCACTTGCTAAAGCTTGTCTCAGGAGGCCTTCAGTCTGCTGAGCTGTCTCACCAGCGCCTGAGTGTTTGTTCTTATATGGATAATCTAAAAGTAAATATACAAGGAGATGACAGGAAATGGGAAGGCAGACTTTCAGAGATGAAAAAGAAGTCCAGAGGTAGAGAAAGGAATGGAAGAGGGCGGTAACAGGAATAAATGGTTAAAGTGCACTGTATACACACGCCAGCAAACCCAATGACGCCCATCTTCTGTGTTAGCATGTGAATCCATTAAGCACTCTGGATACATACACAGCAGAATTGCAGGTATAAAAATGCCTTTGAAGGTGCTAATGTTTTTGAATTAGCAGAGTTTAAGGCAGATATTCTACATGTACTTAAAAAATGAAAGGAAATCATTTTTTAAAGAATAAAGGCAAGCATAAAAAATGATTCATCATAAAGTTAATGCTTGAATATTTTTGGCCAATTCCGTACTTATATCTGGTAATCTGAACAATCTGACTTAAACTACTTTCGAGTCAAAAAATATGGAAAATAGAAAGCACTGATGAATTCTTATCATCTTGTATTTTGAAATTCTGTATTGTTTCTAATGTATTTTTATTATATTTATTTTCTTTCAAATAAAAATTTTAAAATATTACAAAAGAAAATGTTAATAAAAGGTACATTATAATAAATAAATCAATATTTTGGTGTTGAAAATTATAAGAACTGAAACAGACACTAATGGGGCTACATTTGAATTGACACAAAGAAGGAATAGTAAAGTAGAGTAGAGATAGAAAGTATTACACATTTGGAAATCACAAACAAAGTGAAATTAATAAAATTCTGAAATTCAGAAAAATGCAAGACCTATCACTAATACATATTATATCTACTGGGAAATGATAGAAAGAGATGGAAAAACATTTTAAAAATAATGACTGAGGACTAGGGAGATAGCTTAGAGGCACATGCATCTGCTTGGCAAGCATAAGGTCCTGAGTTAGATTCCACATAATAAAACAAAAGAAATATACAAACAAAAAATAACGACTGAAAATTTCTAAAATCTATTTAAAAATATTAATCTACAAATCTGCAAAGGTTCAGCAAGCTCTTATATATTTAGCACTAGCAATACTGTTGAGCAGGGTGGGAGTAAAGCTCTATCCACCAATTGGTAACAAATGAAAATCTAAAATGCTAAGTAAAAGAAAGTATTCATAAATATTTGTGGTAGTTTTTCAAAAGAAATGGTTATATACTGAAATACTTAAAATATGTTTTGGCTGGTCACATACATAGACAATATTCATATATATATATGGAGGGATTGAATGATCTGGTGATATCTAGAAGTATATATATATATATATATATATATATATATATATATATATACTATTTGTACTCTGTAAAATAAAAATAAAAAGCCTAATAGCTCGACAGAAAATGAATGACAGCAAAAAAATAATAAAATTGAGCCTCTACTTCATACCATGCAACAAAAATATAATTCCTAGTGAGTCAAGACTTAAGCACAAGACCTAAAACTAAAAATTTAAGAAGAAAGCACAAACATAAATCTTATGACCTTGCATAGGCAATTCTGTATTAGATAAGATACCATAAGATACCATTAGAAGTTCATAAAACATTTAAGATTTTGACACTTCAAAGCACATAATTAGAAAACATCTTTGCAAAAAGTATATCTCAAGGAGTCTTTAGAATTCCTGGATATGTAGAGAGCTTGCTTATAATACCTCAATAAATTTGGCAAGTGATTTGAATAGGCATTCATGGTAAATAACATACAAATGGCCTCTAAGCATGTCAAAAGATGGGTCAACACCATTGCCAGGTAAATCCAACTCAAAACCAAGTAAGATTTGCTTCGATATGGAAGAATGACTCAAGTAAAGCCAGCCAAATAGCTAAGCAGATTAAAGTGCCTACAAGCAGACACAGGGGAAGGGGTTTGATCCCCAGGCTTGCCATGCCAGCCCTGTCTCTGGAGCATGCTGAGATGGTACTTGACACTGGGCATGGTGGCATGGACCTGTAATCCTAGCTCTTGGGAGGCTGTAAACAGGAGGATCATTATGAGTCCAATCTAGTAGTGAGACCCTGAATATCCTGTAGACCCTTCCCTAAAAAATATTTAAATAAAATAAAGAATGGTTCAACAGTAAAAAAAAAAATTAGTAAGAATGAGGAGAAATTAAAAACTTTAGCTATTGATGGTATGAATGCAAAATTCTAGACACTTGTAAAAATACTCTGGCAGATCTTCAAAGTGCTAAACATAGATTTATCAAGTGAACCAGCAATTCTACTTTTAGATACAACAGAAATGAAAATGCATCCATTCAAAAACTTAAACATTAAAAATAAAAATAAAAATAAACCTCAACTGTTTTTTCAGTAGATCAGTAGAAATCAGAAGTAAAATTATCCAAGATATCTTGTACATATGCATATATATTTCTTTTAAAATAATTTTATTGAGAAACAAATAGTAATGAGACAGTTTCAAAACCAATTAATAGGACAGTTTTGATAATTAATGCATTGAATTTTAAGTCCTTACAGAATATGAGGAAAATATTTAAAAAACATAATAATTAATATATTGTATATTGTTATCTTAGTGGTTATTCATAGTACAAGATGCAGACATGATATTCTGCTCATGAACACTATTAGAACAAATCTTTCTATTCATTGAATTAAGGGAAAGTAGCTATATATCTATCCTTAATATTTTGAATATACAGATGCAAAGTGGTCCTTCATTTGTATCCCCTTTTATGTTTAGTTTTACCAGAGAAGAGTACTTTATTGTCATTTAAATATTGTAGGTGTGTGAATTCAGCAAAATATTCCAATATAGTCCAGTAGTACATAATAGTAGTGGATTATCTGTAGAACTGGCAATGTCAGAAGTTATTGACTTGAGCTTTTTACAGCTCAGCCCATTAATATGACCTTATTTTTTATACATAATTTTTATAATTTTCTTCTGAATTGTTAAGACCAAGATAAAGAAGATCTCTATGGCAAGACATGTAACTTTTGTATGAGACAAGGTCAGTCAAATCCCTCAGGATTTACCCTGTTCCAGTTTGTAGGTCCTTTGTTAGTGTCACCCATATGGATGAGTCATGGCTATTGCTTGACCAATTTGCTCTCTGTGAAAGCCTGAGAGAATGTTTTCTCTCCATATGACTGTTCTTAGGCACACTATGCATCATTGATTGCATTCCTCTGTGGCTCCATAATCTCCTTGATCAGAAAGTTTGGGGCACAGATGAGTTATGTGATGTTACAGTACAAGTTCTCCTATGTCCTGTGTTGTCACTGACCTTGAAAGGCTAGGATCAAAATGTTGACTACCTTTGCAGCCCTTTTTTTCTCTAATTTTTGGTTTGCAACCTTAGTTTGTTAACCCTCCAGAAGAGAAGCTTATTATTATTACCCTACAACATGGGAAGTTGAGCTTAACCTCACTATCTAAATATCAAACCTCTTAGACATAACATGGAACAAGTATTTTCCATGAAGTATTGATACATCAAACTTTAAGCCTCTATGGAATATGAAGAACAAAATATTTAAAAAATAGGAATAAAGAATTACATATTTTTACACAGAAATTTGGAAATCAAACCATATACAGCATTGTAGCAGGACAGTTCTGTGACTTGTTTTCCTTGTCTCTTATTTTCCTTTATTGCCTTTTTTTAAAAGACAATCCACAAATTTGGGAAAAAGCATCTTAACCAATATACACTCAGACAAAGTTATGCTCTCTAGATTTATATAGAACTAAAAACTTTAGAGCCCCAAAACTTAAAGGCCCAATCACGAAATGGACATCCGAGATAAACACACACTTTATAGAGGATGAAATTAAAGAATTGAATAAAATATGATGACATGTTCCACATCACTAGTCTCCATGAAATGCAAATTAAAACAATTTCACCTCAGATACCATTTCACCTCAGAAAGAATAGCTAATGTAAAGAAATCAACCAACAAGAAATGCTGGAGAGGCTGTGGGAAAAAGGGAACCCTTCTCCATTGCTGGTGGGAATGTAGACTGGTGCAACCATTATGGAAATCAGTGTGGAGACTTCTCAAAATCTAGGACTGGAAATCCCATTAAAACTAGCTATCCCCTTACTTGGAATTTTCCCAAAGGAACTAAAAATGCCACATCATAGTGATATATTTTTATGTATGTTTATAGCAGCACAATTTGTGATAGGTAAATCTTGGAAACAACCAAGATACTTGTCACCTGAGGAATGGATGAAAAAGATGTGGTATTTTTATACAATAGAGTATTACTCAGCTATAAAGAATGATAAACTTCAAGCCTTTGTATTCAAGTGGATGTCAGTTGAAAAAATACTCATAAGCAAAATTACACAGAGCCACATGTGTAAATATCATATAGTCTCCCTAGCATAAAACTCAAAAGAAATAAAAGTAGAAAGGAATGTGAGAATTTGAAGATGAGATAACAGAGAGAAGGCAAAGAGAAAAGCTAGGAAACATAACAGGGGCCAAGCCATACATTTTTATGCACAAGATTAAAATGACTCTGAGAATCTTCAGCAGGTTTTTGAAAGTAGCAGTTAATTGGTAGGATTCTCACCCTGAACAACTATATATGCTCATACTTTGAACTGAAGGTAGCAATGTTTAATAGTAGGGTCAAGCTTTAAATGCCTGTCATTCTGGTCTAAATACATACTGCTTGTCATGTCATACCAATTACTGCCATACAGTCTCTCAAGTAAATGTTTGAATATATATTTCCCTTCTTTCTTTCATTTATCCTTTCCCTGATCCCAGGTGTTCTTTTCTTTTGAGCAGGTTCTTTTCCTTTTTGCAGTGTCTATTGTACCTTTTGGATTTTATTTACTCTTAGGTTCATACACTAGGGACACTAGAATGTTTACATTTGCAAGTATATTGAATGTTGATAAAAATAGAAAATATCCAACTCTTGTGACTAGGAGAGAGAGGGGGAAAAATAATATAGAATCAGAAAAGGGCAGAAACAGAATCCAGAATCACCCCAAACAGAGACCTGTAAAATGCTACTGCCTGAGGAAATGGCTCTGTGAGCCCTAAAATATAGTCAGATAGTATAGGGGTGGCAGCCTGGAAATCACCCTATGAGGGTCACACTCAGAGACAGAGACACTCCGTCTTCTGAAAGGCTGTCAATGCCTGCACCATGAGGAGCTACACAACGCAGTGCAGCAGCACCAAGCAGATCTCAGGGAGCCCACAGTCCATAAAGGTGTTGGTTCCACAGCTTTGAAACTGTCTCACAGCGAGATAATAGTACTAGGAGAAATAAGATGAAGCCTCATAGGAATTCTTTACAACTGTTTCTGCAAATTATCTTTTTTTGAATAATTACAAAATTTTAAAACTGATTGAAAGAATAGTTATGACTAATGTGTTATTTCAGCATGCTATTCCTCCTGAAAATTTGCAGCTCAGTACTATGAAAGTTTTAGTGAAGGGGCAATCCATATGAAATTTTGACAGAACAGATTTAAATGTTGAACTATGATTAGTTCCAATATTCAGTCTGGCTGCTGCTAAATCTTTTCAAAATTTTTCTTAGCAGATATTTGTGACAATATATTCACTGTAGTGCTGGCCAAATAACTCAGCAGATTAATGCACCTGCAAGCAGGTGTAGGGACCAGAGATTTGATCCCCAGACCTGCCATGCTGGTCCTGCTTGTGGGGTGTACTGAGAAGGCAACTGAGACTGGGCATGGTAGTGTATGCCTGTAATCCTAATGTTTGAGAGGCTGTAAACAGGTGGATCACTATGATTCCAATCTAGTAGTGAAACTCTGAACACTCTGTCGACACTTCCCTAAAATACAAAAAAAAAAAAAAAAAAAAAGAAAAAAAAGAATATATTTACTGTAGGATGTTGATACATAACCATGTTATATCTTAGACTTTTTTATTTCTTCTTGCTCCTTACTTTGTCTTCCCACTCCCTCCCACAAAATCTATCTCCTTTCTTATTTTAAAGAAAGCTCATGAGCAGAGATCTATTTATTAGCATAGTTAAATTTGACGCATTGATTGACTAGCAATAAGCTACGTATTTTCTGCTTTACAATCCACTTGGGTATCATGTCTCAATGGGAAATTTCATCTTGTTTTCTTTTCCACACTTCTTTGAGCTATGTTAATTTTATAGGAAATTTCAATTTTGGTTTAGTAAGCAATGGAAGCACAGGAATGAAGAAATTTATTGTGAAACATTGTATCATATGCTCTTTGGCACTCTTTTCTGTCAATACCCCTGAAAGCACCATCAGGATTCTATTGCTAACCTTCATTCTGCCAGTTTATCTACTATGGAGGTGAACACAGGCCTCATAAAACAGTCAATGGTGCAATTATCACTTTAGTATTAGAGGGATACCAGAAAGTGCTAAAATTCTACATTAGGTACAACATTTTATTGTAACCATAAACCCACAGTGGCCAAAAGGCATTTGCTACAGTGCTAGTCATGATTCATACTTGGCATCTGACAAGAAAGAGAAGGATGTGTGGCAAATGTGACTAGATTTGGTAAAGCTGTTGGGAGGGGATGAGTTTAGGGTAAATTGTAAACACAACACTACATCAAATAGCCACTGTCACACTTCATGTAAGTTTGGGCAATTTAATGGCAAAATATGATGTTCTAAGTTAAGCATTCCTATCTATGGTTCTTCAAATAACAGTGGTGTCCCAAGCAGTCTTCTTAACAGGTAGGAATGAGCAACAGTTTCTCTTTCTATTCTTCTATTTGTTAGAAGAAAAAAAAGAGGCAAGAAAATCTACTCTGGGTATCAGAGTAAACTGAGCCGAAAATAAAAGCAGTAATATTTTTTAAATCTATTGCCTTGTCTAAATTTATGAAATTATTAGTTTAAATTATTTTAGCGTTGCTCTAGAATTCACACTCAATTTTTTTCTTTACTTTTTATAATACAGAAAATCTAAAATAGAGGATTATTTTGTGAAAGTATTGAAGTAATATTTTACTTTTTTCATTTTTTATTAATTTTATTGAGAAACAAATAGCAATAAGACAGTTTCAAAATGGATTGGTAGCACAGTTCAATAATTAATACATTGAATATTGTCTTTGTAGTGGTTATTCATCGTACAAGATGCAGACATGCTATGCTGTCCACAAATAGTATTAGCACAAATCCTTCTATTCATTGAATTGAGAGAAAGAAGCTGTATATCTGTCCTATTTTGCACATACATACAAAATGGTCCTTCATTTGTATTCCCATTTTTTTGTTTTTTATTTTTATTTATTTTTGTTTTTTTCATAATTTTGTTGAAGAACAAATAGCAACAAGACAGTTTCAAATCAAATTAGTAGGACAGATTCAATAATTAATACATTGTATATTTTTTTCTTAGTAGATATTTGTTGTATAAGGTACAGACGTGATAGTCCATTTACATGCACTATTAGAGCAGATCCCTCTATTCATTGAATTAATAGAAATTAGCTGTATACCTCTCTTTTTTATTTACTTCAAACCTGACTTATAAGACAGTTTGAATAATTAATACTTTTTACATTGTTATCTTCCTAGTGATTATTCACTGAAAAAGAAGCAGACAGGATATCCTGTCCAAACACTATTAGTGCAAATCTTTCTTCTCCTAGAATTACGTGAAAAAGATGCATATTTATCCTAACTATTCTGTATATACAAGTACAGAATGGTCCTTCCTTTGTGTCCCCTTTTTTTGTTTAGTCCTGTCATGGATGGGTATTCTATTGGCATTCAATTATTATAGGTGCTTGCATTCAATAAAGCACTCCAACACAGTCCAGCAGTCCACAACAGTAGTGGGTTATCCACAGAGGTTGTTGCTTAGAGCCTTTTATGGCTCAGCATATTAATATGGCTTTACTTTGTACACCATGTTTTTATACTTTTCTGCCTGATGGTTAAGACCAAGACAAAGCAAGACCTATATAACAAAAAATGTAGTTTGTGTATCTCATAAGATCAGTCAATTCCCATCAGGGTTGGGACTTTGTAGATCCTTTGTCAGTGTCAGCTATGTGGATGAGTCACAACCATTGCTTGACCAGTTTGCTCTCTGTGAAAGCCTGTGAGAAAGTTTTCTCTCCATGTGACTCTCCTTAGGCACACTATACTACGTCAATCACATTCCTTTGTCACTCCATAATCTCCTTGATCAGAAAATTTGGGGCACAACTGAGTTACATGATATTACAGTACAGGATCTCCTATGTCCTGAGTCTTCACTGACCTTGAAAGGTTAGGGCCAAAATGTTGGCTGACCTTGCAGCCCTTCCTTTTCTCCAGTTTTTGATCTGCAAACTTAAGTTGTTAACCATCCAGAAGACAAGCTGATCAGTACCCTGCAACCTATGCAGTTGGGTTTACTCAAACTAACTTCTAAATATCAAAATATTAGGCACAACATGGAACAGGTATTTTCCATCAAGGATTAATGTATTAAACTGTAAGTCCTTGCAGAATATGGGGAAAAATTTTAAAAAATAGTAATACACATATATTATTACACATAACTTTAGAAATCTAACCGTATACATCCTAGCGGAATAGTCCTGTAACATTTTTTTCCTTGTGTCTTTTATTTTTTTCATTTATTACCCATAAAAAAAGAAACTCCTACTTGTGAGACAGTATGGTAATAACTGGTATATCACGACTGGAGGCATGTATTTAGCAGACCAGAATGAAAGATATTCCAAGCGTAACACACTGCTATCTTCAGTGCAGTTAATTGGTGCACAGTTATCAGCATATGTAGACAGTCAAGTTGTGAGTCCTACCACTTAAGTGCTGCTTCCGAAAACCCACTGATGTTTCTCGGGATTGATGACTAGCCCATCTTGTGTATACAAATGTATGGCTTTGTCCCTGTCCTGTCTCTCAGCTTTTCTCCTTATCCTCTCCTTGTTCTTCAATCCTCAAGTTCTCTTTGTATTTCTTCTTTTGATTTCTTATACTAGGGAGACTATGTGATATTTGCACATGTGTTTCTTGGTTTATTTCACTTATGAATATATCTTCAAGCAATATCCACTTAAATATAAATGCTTCAAGTTTATCATTCTTTATAGCTGAGTAATACTGCATTATATACAAATACCACATCTTTTTCAACCATTCCTCATGTGACAGGCATCTTGGTTGTTTTCAAGATTTGGCTATCATAAATTGTGCTGCTATAAACATAGGTACACATATATCCCTATGGTACGATGTTTTCAGTTTCTCTGGGAAAATTCCCAGTAGGAGGATAGCTGGCTTGCACGGGATTTCCAGTCCTAGCTTCTTAAGGAGCCTCCACACTGATTTCCATAACAGTTGCACCTGTCTACATTCCCACCAGCAGTGGAGAAGAGTTTCCTTTTCCCCACATCCTCTACAACATTTATTGTTGGTTGATTTCCTTATGATAGCCATTCTTTCTGGAGTGAGATGGTATCTCAGTGTTGTTTTTGCATTTCATCGATGGCTAGTGATGTGGAGCATTTTTCATGTATTTATTCGCTTCTTTAATTTCATCCTCTGAGAAATGTGTATTCATCACGGGTGCCCATTTATGGACTGGGTCTTTAAATTTGAGGGACTTAATGTATTTTAGTTCCTTTTGAATTGTAGAGTGCAGACCTTGGTCTGACTCCTTATTAGTCAAGATTTTTTTTTGAAATTTGTTGGTTATCTTTTCACTTTGTTGATAATTTCTTTTGATGTGCAAAACTCAATAAGAGTTGGTCCCAGTTGTTAATTCTTTCAAATGCTTCCTCTGCAAATATATGATTGTTCATGAACTCTTTGTCTACCCCTGTGTCTTCAAGAGTTACTCCTACTTGGTCTTCTAGAAGATTTAGTGTTTCTGTTTTAATGTTTAGATCTTTCATCCATTTTGATGTTAGCTTAGTGCATGGTGATAAATCTGAATCAAGTTTTAGTTTTCAGCATGTAGAGAGTCAGTTTTTCCAGTACCATTTTTTAAAGAGGCTAACTTTCTTCCAGTAAGCGTGCTTGGCCCCTTTGTCGATGATCAGCTGGCTGTGTGTGTTCATAGAGGCCTCTCCATGTTCTAATTCATTCCATTGATCCTCAGGTCTATTTCATTGCCAGTACCGTGTTGATTTTATCACAGTAGCTTTGTAGTATAATTTCAAGTCAGGAATTGTGATACCTTCTGCCTTGTCTTTTTTGGCCAGGATTGTCTCTGCTATTCTAGGTCTTTTCTGGTTCCAAATAAATTTTAGGAATGATTTCTCTAGGTCTAGGAATTATGTTGGTGGTAGTTTGACAGGAATAGCATTAAATTTGTACAATTTTGATAGTATGGCCATCTTCACGAAGTTGGTTCTTACTATCCAGGAGCAGGGGATATTGTTTCATTTTTTGAAATCCTCTGTGATCTGTTTTCCTATAGTACTGTAATTTTCTGTGAAAAGATCTTGGACTTTTTTGTTAAGTGGATTCCAAGGTATTTCATTTTCTATGGTGCTATTGTAAGAGTTATTGTTTCTCTAATTTCCCTCTCAGTGTGTTTGTGATCTGTGTAGAGGAATGCCATTGACTTTTGAGTATTGACTTTGTATCTTGCTATGCTACTGAATCTGCATATCAATTGTTGTACCTTCTTGGTGGAGTTTTTTGGGTCTTTCAAGTGGAGTATCATGTCATCTGGAAATAGTGATAATTTAACTTCTTTACCTGTTCTTATTCTTTTATTTCTCCATCTTGTCTAATGGCTGCACATAATGATTCCAAAACTATCTTGAATAGGACGGGTGATAGAGTACATCCTTGTCTTGTACCAGATCTAGGAGTAAAAGATTTCAGTTTTTCCCCATTTAGAATTGTATTAGCCATTGTGTTGTCCTAGATATCTTTTATCAAATTGACGTAGAGAAATTCTATCCCAATTTTCTGTAGGACTTTGAACATGAATGAGTGTTTGACTTTGTTAAAAGCTTTTCCTGCATCAATTGAGATGATCATGTGGTTTTTACATTTTACTCTCTTAATATAGTGTAATCCATTTATAGATTTTTGAATACTGAACCATCCTTGCATCCCTGGGATGAATCCTACTTGGTCATGGTGTATGATCTTCTTGATGAGTTGCTGTATTCTGTTTGCTAGGATTTTATTGAGGATTTTTGCATCTATATTCATGAGGGAGATTGTCCTGTAGTTCTCTTTTTTGAGTTATGTCTTTCCCTGGTCTTGGAATCAGTATAATACTTGCCTCCAGGAATGATTTTTGGAGGACTGCTCCCTTTCAGTTTCATTGAAGAGTTTGAGAAGTGTATGGATTATATCTTCTATAAATTCTTGCAGAATTCAGCTGTGAATCCATCAAGACCTGGACTTTTCTTTTTCGGCAGGCTTTTTATTACATGTTAGATTTCATTAGCTGTTATTGGGTTAGTGAGACATGTTATATCTTGTTTATTCAGTTTTGGTAATTTGTACCAAGAAATTTCTCTATTTCATCTGTGTCTTCTATTCTGTATGTATAAAGATTCTCAAAGTAGCTATTGATAATCTAAATTTCCACTGTGTCTGTGGTAATTATACCATTTTCTTTCTTTATTGCTTGTATTTAATTTTATCTTTCCTGTTTTTGATGAAGTCTGCTAGGGACTTATCAATTTTATTTAGTTTTTAAAAGAACCAGATTTTTGATTCGTTAATTCTTAGAACTGTTTTCTTCATCTCAATTGAATTAAGTTCTGTTGTAATCTTTATGATTTCTTCCCATCTGTGGGCTTTGTGTTTGGTTTGCTCTCCTATTTCTAGATGTCAGAAGTGCAACATTAGGGTGTTTACTTTTTTTGTTCTGTTTTACTAATGTGTGAGTTCATAAGTATGATTTTCTCTCTGAGGACTGCTTTCATTGCATCCCACAAATTTGGATTAGTTGTTTTTTATTTTCCATTAAATTGTAAATATTGTTGTATTTTTTTGTTTATTTTAATCTGTGACCCATTGATTGCTGAGTAGTGGTGTTGTTTAATTTCCATATATTTAGCAGGTTTTCCAGTTTCTTTTGTAGTTAATTTCCAGTTTCATTGCACTGTGGTCAGATAACATGCATGGGCTAATTTCTGTTTTCTTGCATATACTTAAACATGACCTATGGACTAGTATGTAGTCTATTTTAGAAAATGATCCATGTGCAGCTGGAAAAAAGTGTGTATTGAGCTATGGTTGGGTGGAACACTGCATATTTCCATCAAGTCCATTTGTTCCAAGATCTGGTTCAGTTCTAGTACTTTGCTAATTTTTTGTCCGGTTGACCTATCTTTTTGACATAAGGGAGTGTTAATGTCACCTGTTAAGATTATGGTCTTGAATATTAGATTTTTCATGTCTGTTAAGATTTATCTTAAATAACTGGGTTCTCCTGTGTTTGTTGCATAGATATTTATGAATGTTACCTGTTCCTCTTGAATTTTTCCCAGTATATAATGGCCTTCTTTATTTTGTTTGATCATTGTTGGTTTGAAGTTGAGACTGTCTGAGAGCAGGATCGCTACCCCTGCTTTTTTCTGAGATCCTAGGGCGTGTAGTATTGTTTTCTATCCGTTGACTTTGAGCCCCTGAATATCTTTTTTGAGTTAAGTGTCTTTCTTGTATACAGCATGTTGTTAGATTTTGTTTCCTATTCCACTGTGCCAGTCTACTTCTCTTAATAGGTGAATTGAGTCCATTTCCATTGGTGGTTATAATTGAGAAGTGTTGACTTATGACTGTCATGTTATTTACCTGCTGTTATTTGCTCCTTTTTGTCCTGTGTTTAATTGTTTACCCTATTTAGTGTGTTCCTTCTGTTCTCATCAGTGGATTTTTGGTCATTGTGGTCTCTCTCTAGAACATCTTTCAGTGCCTGTGTATGCTTTGCTTTGTCATCATGAAATTCTTTAGTTGGTCTTTGTTGTGGAAGTATTTCACTTCTCCATCAAACTTAAAAGAGAGTTTTGGAGGGTATAGTAGTCTGGGCTTGAATTTGTTTTCATAGAGGACTTGAAGTACTGTGTTCCATGCTCTCCTTGCATGGTTTGTAAAGTTAGCCATAATTCTGATGGGTTTTCCTTTGAATGTGATCTTTTCTTTTCTCTAGAAGCTTTCAGTATATTATTCTTGTGCTGGATTTCTGGGATTATTATGTCTTGTTGTGTTTTTATTTGTGTTGAAGTTATTTAGCATTCTATATGCTTCAGTTACCTAGATGTCATATTGTTTCCTCATATTTGGGAAGTTTTCTGCTATTATTTCTTCCCATATTCTTTTTATATCATTTGTATTATCTCCACCATTTTCATTGATGCCTATTATTCTCACATTGCTCATTTTGGCATCATCTTGCAGGTGATGGATTGTTTTATCCTGCATCCTAGTTGTTTTTAAGAGAATCTTTCTCACCTTTTCACTAGCTGCACCACCATCTTCAAGATCTAAAACTATCTTTGCTTTCATTCAAATGGTTTTTTGGACTTATGATTGAGATTTTAAGTTCCTCTATTTCTCTTTGACTTGCTTTATGCAATCTGTTTTTTTCCTGTACTGCTCCTTCAAGGAATCTTTCATATTTGTAACCTCCTCTATTATTTTTGATCAATGTCTTTTTTTGAGGTAGCTATTCTTTTACTTTAGAATTTTTTTTTCCAAATTGTGTTTCCTCCATATTTGTCCATATTTGATTATTTACTTTATATGCTATGAATTCAGAGATTCATTTTTTTATTTCAGAAATTATTTCTGCTGTGAATTCCACATACCTTTCTGCTATTGTTTCTTTACTTCTGATACTACAATTCATTCATTCAAATTGAGCTAGCGTCCTGTGCACTTTTCATGGGTGGGCTTGCGGCCTGAGATTGCACTTTGCTCATTTTCTTTGTCACTTTGTATAGCACTGACCACTGACCTTTGGTTTAGAGTTTTGGTGCAATTATAATCTTAGCACCTAATGAGATTCAGGTGTAGCTGTATTAAGTTTGAGTTTATCTAGTTATTCCTGGCCTAGGTCTAGTTATTGTGTTTAGCTCCTTTTTGCTGCAGCCCTTGGAAGTGAACCTATTGTGCCCCTTTTCCACAACAGTGAGTCTGTGGTGCCTCTCTGTTGTTCCTCTGGCCTAGGGAGCAATGAGGAGCACAGAAGTTCTCCCACACACTCTCTGGCCCGAGCTGAGCTGTACTGAGGGTACCCAGAGAGTTTCAGAAGTTCTCACTAGCTCTGGGGGCTTTGTGCTAGGGGCTCCAGAGCATTTCAGGGGCTCTAGGGGTGCAGTAGAGAGTCTCATTCATGTGGGCACCTTAATTTTGCTCTAGAGGTGTCTTGCCAGCAACACAGGGAAGCCTGAAGCTATCCTACATACTCACGGTCCGGGCTGGGCTGGATCGGGAGCTGAGTGTAAAGTAATATTTTAATAAAATTATAGTTATTACTGTCTTAGTTAAGTGCATCATTTATGTAGAATCACTTCCACAATTTTTCAGAATATATAAATGTGTTAATCTTCCTATAAAGCTATAGGGCAATTTGTATTTTTTTTAACCCAACATTTGATAATTAAAACGGTCTATGTTAACATAGATTTTATAGTTGTCATTATAACAGACAAATAATATTACATTTAGTGAGTTACTATGCCAAATTTGATAAAAATTGTGAACTATTGTGGAGGACTTCAATTTCTTTTATCATTTCTTCCTTTAGATAAAATTGCAATTACTATTTATTTTTGTGTCATTATTTCTTAATATAAATTCCCTGGAATACCACAATATAATAAAAGAGCTATGGTTAGTTATTGATATATATGTTCATATTATTTTTAATATCCTGTCATTTTGGTATACAATATGTCATATATTTTAATAGAACTCATATTTATACTTTAGCTCCCCCAAATTCCATTGGCATAGAGAAATCAGAGATGTTCATTCATTTTTTTCTATAGAAAACATTTTTCTCTATGTTAACTCATTTTTCTTTTAAAGGTTAAATATATCTCTATACAATACGAGACACTTTTTTTGGTTTTCTAGACTTTAAAAATTATACTATTGCAATTATAATTTTATATTAGTATTTTATAGTAGTAATTTTGCTACTTTGCTTTATATTTGTTTATATAGTCACTCCCTCTGCAAAATACATAGGAATTAGTAATTCCAATTTTTATATTACTCTAAATAATATTTCAGTTAACTTATGTTTTTATTTTATTAAAGAAATGACATCTAAGTAGTTTTTTGCCAAACTGATTTTAGTCTTTTTATTTGTTTGTTTGTTTTTGGTACTGGAGATTGAACTCATAAACTTATGCTTGCCATAGAGGCACTTATGCAGCCAAGCCATCTCTCCAGCTGCAAACCTTTCCATTTCTTTCAACTGCTCTATTTTTTTAAAATATGATTCTTTTATTTATTTGGTACAGGGTCTCTTTCCTGTCTCAGACTGCCCAGCACTGGGATTACAGGGAAGAGCCACTATCTTGGTTTTGGGCTGGCACAGCTCACCTAGGGTTCTGGGACCCATGCAGCATGTGGTACCAGGGATCAAACCCGGTTCTTGCACTTGCCAGGCAGAAACTTAGACTACTGCGCTATCTCCCCAGACCCACCAAAGTTGTCTTTATTCACTTATGTAAAAGTTCATGGTGACATAATGAATAATAAACACTATTGTATAACTAGGTGTAAGGCTCATTTCAATTAAAATAGATTATAATCATAAAACATACAGTAGTACTCTTCTTAGTATTAGCAGTTTAATTATAGACACTGTAATAGTTGAATTAGTTTAATCTTTGAAATTACAATGCTTATATTTGCTCCTATAATTATTAGGTAATAGTACATTGATACTGATTAATGAGCAGCCAACAATGTAGCTATTTAGAAAAATGACAAGATCATATGAACAACAGGACCTATTTTAGTTAGAATTGTTTAATTGTTCATAAACTCTTACGATACACCTGCTTTCATTTAACTGAGTTTCTTCTATTTCAACATTTCTATATTAATTGGGATGATCTAATTCACTGGGAAAATAACAGGTGGGGGAGAGAGCTCTTATCCTGTGTAACAAGCTATAGTTCATCGAGAACATCACCGTCTCTCTGTTGGTGAGATAAATGGAGGGAAGTAAAGATGATGAAGAAAGGAATTAAGATATAATATGTGCATGTATCAACTCCACACAAGGAATGTAAGCAGTATGTAGTGTAATACATACACTATTTTAAAAAGTAAGAAAAGGAACCTCATCATTTTCTTGAGTGACACACAGTTAAGATAAATACAAACAGCTCTCTTTTTTGAATGATTACAGGGCCTGAATGATAAACTTCTGCACATTTTAGATGGCTGTTCATCAATGAAAACCTCAAGAAGTTCAACATCATTCTAGGCTAAGTTCCATTGTCATTTTGTAACTACCTGAACCCCCAGAGGAGGGCTATGTTATCTTCAGAAGTCACTTATACAATCACTAGTTATTTTTACTAATTTTTTTCAATGAAATTAAAGGCATGCATGTGTTAGCGCAAAGTGTTTTCTTCTCAACGGTTTGTTTTGTTTTTGAGACAGAGTCTTATTATATAGTTCAAGATGGCCTAAAATTTGCTATGTAGCACACATGTCTTTGAACTCCCAGTTGTTCTCCTGTTTCAGCATCCCAAGTGCTGGATTACAGGTGTACACCACTCCTCCTGCCCATTTGAAGTTTTACATAACTGGGTGGAGCTTGTAGAATGAGAATGCAAATCAGATAGTTCTGAGAGAAACCAGGCTTATTTATTTATTTATTTATTTATTTATTTATTACTTTCAAATAAATGAGAGCTCAGATATACTCTCTGACTAAATTTTTTTTTTCTATAAAGCATCCATGTACACTGAACAGCTAAAACTTCAAAAATCACTTGAGAATGACTTGTCTTCAACAGCAGTTGTGTGACAACTACTGTTTGCTGGACTGCTCACATGTTATCATGTTCTAGCTATATAAGCCAGACCATAGAAAGAACATTAGATGACCCTAGGGAAAAATGAGGCATGGGAAGTTTGCCCCTCAAATGCTTTTTAGTCTCACTGGTAACTTTGGTATTTCTCTCTTTTTTTCTCATTAACTTCTAATGTAGGCATGAGAGAACTGACTTCGGATTTAGAATTTTAAAACTTGTTGTTCTTTTGTGTGTGTGCAAATGTGTATATTTATTTGTTTTTATTTTTGGAAGAACCAGGGATTGAACTCAGGCCCTTGAGCTTGCCAGAAAAGTGCTTATTCCACTGAGCCATCCCCCTGGCCCCACACATGTGTATATTTATATGAACATACATATACAAACTTGAGTAATTTCTTTATTTGTTTAGAATATGACTATTGCATAATTAGCATGTGCCATATTATTTCTGGATATGTTGAATATGAACACAAAAAGATAAATACTTCATAACTGAAGTACTCTGATATTGGAGATAGGACTAAAAATTACATCATGTGATTAAGGTAACAGGAAAATATTACGTTTATTTCTTGCAAGACACTATGTAGTGCCATTAAAATGTCCCACTCAATTCTCCTGTCAAAAGCAAAACTGAGTGAATGTATTCACCAGCAGACCCTCTCTTCAGCACTAGCAGTGTTCTGGACCACCCCTTCTCTGGCTGCTCTCAGCCAGTGACTGAGCACAGCAAACACTCAGTGCAGATCTAGCTGAGCAAGACAGTGTGTCTTAGCTACTTTTCTCATGCTGAGACAAAATACTCAACACACAAAGTTAAAGGAGGATAGGTTTACTTAGCTCATAGTATGTAGAGATTTTAGTCCATTGTTGACTGGCTCCAAGGCAAGGTGGCACATGGCAGAGGGGCATCACAGAGGAAAGAGGCCATGTCATGAAGAAGGCAGGAAGGCAGCAAAGGAAGGAGGCAGGTAGTAGCGAGGGCAGCAGCTCTCTTCCTGTCCCTTTTATTTTACCCAGAGTACATGCCCTGAAGGCAGGTAACACTCACACCTAGGAAGAGTATATCCATTAATCAATACATAGAGCTAGGCCATACTGATGAGTGGATTAATTTAATAATCACAAATGCTTATCCTCAGCATCACACACTTAATCCTAGCATCACACACTCTAGATCCAGCTGCCTCTGAAACTCTCTTCATGACTCTATGAAGCTTTGAAAGAGGGTGAAATTTAGACACAAGACATTACAAGGAGTTCTACTCCTATAGTATCTACTATAGGATCAAAGACTCACTGTGAGACTGGCCCAATATTTCTTGAACAATTCACACATTCTGAGAGTTTCCTTACCTTTTGTATTTTTGTCCTCTTCCCTTTACTGCTAGATCTGCTTTTCCATGTATAGGTTTCCCCCACCTTTTTATTTACATGCCCCAAGTCATTGCCTCAGTCCCACTTTAGTGTACACATCTTGGAAGACCTGAGTTAATAATGCTTATACACATCTTGGAAGACCTGAGTTCAATGCTTATAGTGTGGTAAGGAATGAACTACAGACACCATCTCTTACTTTTTCCTCAAAGCGATACTGTATGCTATGCATCTACTTTGGCCACAAAATTTCTGCAAGGTATCAACTTGCCAAGATGCTCAGCTATAGAGCCACCAAGACTGGAAAAAGGAAATATATAAATACAAAAGAAATGATTGTCATGATGTACGAAATATTATTCAATGTATATATATGTATTTTTATTTCTTTTCATTTTATTGAAGTACAAATGTCACTCAGACAGTTTCAAGACACCTTAACAATACAGATTCGATAAATTAATACATTGCAAACTGTTTTCATAATGTTTTGGTATTGTACAAGGTGCATACATGATATTATATTTACAGATATTATTTTAGCAGATATCTCTTATCAGTGAATTAAGAGTGTAGCTGCTTA
>PVKA01004126.1:0-39465 GCA_004027165.1 Ctenomys sociabilis | reverse complement strand
GACATAATATCCTGTCCAACCACCATTAGTGCAGATCTTGCCTCTCATAGAATTATGTAGAAGCACAGCGTTATCTATCCCAACTGTACTGTGTATACACACACATTGTGATTTTTCTTTCTACAACCCTTCCTTTGTCTACACCTGTCAAAAGTGGGCACTCCATTGACATTCAACTAACTTAGGTGCTTGAACTCGACACCACAATCCAACAGAGTCCAGCATTCTACAACCATAGTGAGTTACTGAACGAAATTGTCAACCATAGCCATTTACAGCTCAGCTTAATATTATGGCCTCACGATGTATACTTCATTTTAAGTCTAGATCTACCTAGGTATTAACCATCCAGCAGAAAAGTATAAAAATGTATTATTCAATATATAAATGTACATGTGTTCAATTACTGGCTAGCAAAGGAGAAGGGATTTGGCAAGCAATGTGGAATCAACAATAAAACCAATAAATAACCCAATTAAAATAATAGAGAAAGGATCTAAATAAACATTTCTCTAGTAAGGGTATAGTTAGTCACTTAAGTAAATAAAACATTGTTTAATATCATTAGCCATTAAAGCAACTCAAAATCCTAGTGAGACTACATACCAAGTAGAATGAGTATAATTACACAAATAAGGCTGTGTTGCGGGTAGGAATATAAAACAGCACTGGTTCCTCACCAAGGCACACCTAGAATTAATTGTAATTGTACCTAGAAATTCATCTTTGACTTTTATATCCCAGAGTTAAAAATGCTGTTCCCATCATTTGTGATTAATTTGATATGAAAAACAACAAAATGTAAATAAAGAAGAAAATAAAAAATTGCAAGTAGGGAGATAGATCTTTCTCAAAAGAGAAGGTAACCTGGAAAAAGATGCAGGAGAAGGAGACAAAAAAAGAATAAAATGAGTTAAGTGTCAACTTCACACAAGAAATGTGAACACTGTACACACGCATGTAAAGTATGGATGTTCCATGCAAAACTTACGTATGAATGCTCTTTATGTAGCATATATAATTAACACTGATAAATCTTACAATTTTCATGAAATTCACATTTTTATTTAAAAACCAGAGAGAAAATAGTTTGTTTTTTGATAGGAACTGGGAAGTAGAATATGGAGTAAATGATAAAAAATAGTTTTGTTTTGGAATGGTAAAAATATTTTGCAGTTAGATCTTAGTAATGCTCCAATAATATAAATTGAAGAAGGTTAGAGAAGTTTACAGTTAAATTTTTCATCTATTATTTTCCTGTCTACTCACAATGATGCAAATATTAAATAACTATAGAGCATGATTTGAAAATTAGTCTTTCTTTTTCTTGAAGCAGAAATACACAAAGCATGCTTTCTCTGGGTTGTACAGTTT
Source organism: Ctenomys sociabilis (assembly GCA_004027165.1). Lineage (NCBI taxonomy): Eukaryota > Metazoa > Chordata > Mammalia > Rodentia > Ctenomyidae > Ctenomys > Ctenomys sociabilis. Next base: position 38,091 of record PVKA01004126.1, on the reverse strand, counting down.
AAAACAGAGAGTGGAAAGAGGGTCACAAAAGCAAACTTCCAAAGAAATCAATTTTCCTGTGAAATGTAAACTACACATTGAAGACAATGTTGAATCATTGTGTGCGCACGCATGACAGTGAACTGTGTGTGCTTCAGGACTAAAGAGGCAGGAGCCCATCAGTCAGCACCTACATTCACCGTATTGTCTGATCACACCTTGTAAAAAACCTCCAACAGACAACTTCCGGAACTGACTTAGAAAGTGGCGAGAATGATTTGATACATATGTTTGAAATGAAGAGAGGGGGCATTTTGAGGAGATTAATGACGGTGTGTCTCTTATTGCAAAAATTTTAATGCAAAAAATTTTATTAAAATGTTTACCATCTATTTCTATTATACCTCAAACTTACTGTAGCTCATCTGATAAATACTTTAAAGATATTCAAACTTATTCTTTGAATAAATGTATTTTGATATTAGCCATTTAAATTATAATCTTTAAAAAAAAGAAAAGAAGCAAACCAAACCATGCAATGATTTGCCAGGAGAGCTAGGTAAAGGAAGCCCTGTCTAGAAGTCTGTTGATGGTCCAAGAGAGGAAGATTTGATTAAGATGGCATCTCAGTTATTTTTCTGTCATTGCTGGGACAAATTCTTGACACCCAAAATTAAAGGAGGAAAGGTTTGTTTAGCTCACAATATGTGTAAGTTTCAGTCCATACTAAGCTGGCTCCAAGGCAGAGTGGCACATGGCAGAGGACAGCAGTTCATGGCAGGGGGGAACAGCAAGAATAAGAAGGGTGACAGCAGTGGCAGCAGAGGCAGAGAGCAAGCCTCTCTCCCTTCCTTATACTGCATGCAGGCTATCTCCCCCAGGGCAGGTATAGCACTCACACCCATAATCCCAGCATTGGATCATGAAATTAATTACAAGCTCTAGAAGTCTGCCGCATGACTACATGAGGCTTTTGGGGGCAGGGAGACAACTAGACACAAAGCTAACGTCCTATCCCTGGTGCCCCAAAGTCTCACATACATCCCTTTCTGAAAAAGGCATTTTAATCCATTTCCAAGACTTGCTGAAGTCCTAACAATTTCAGCATTGATGAAAAGTCTAAGCACCAAGTCTCCTCTAAGGTCCAAGGCAAACTTTTTGTTTGAGCCTCTGTACAAATGAAAAGCTAAACACGTCCAATGTTTAAGGGCAGAGAAAAACCATTACCATTCAAAAAGGTAAAAACAAGGTAATACAAAGCACTGACAACAAAGCAAGTCCAAAATTCAGCAGGGCAAACATTAAATCCTGTAGTTCTCCATGTTTAACATTGTATATGCAATCTGTGATGGATTGTGAACTCCAGTGGGGGTACACGGTTCCACTTCTCAGGGTTGTAGCTCCTTAGCTTCCCTCTTAGGCCTGCTTTGCTTTTCTTAGATGATCCATATTTTTGGCTTTTCTAAACTTCTGAAGACTCCACTGTACTTTAGGCTTATAACTGAAAGCTTTACATACTGCCTTCTCAGGGGCACACTGCCTGGCCTCATAGGCCTTTGGAAATTGAGGTGGAAGCCTTTTTAACCACAGAACTCTTGCATTTTGCATGCACACAAAACTGGTACTTTGAGGATGACGCCAAGATGCAGACCCAGCTAGAGCAATAGCTAGGTTTTCTTCTCTCTTGGCTGTAGGGGTTGAGTGCCTGAATTGCTAAGCACTCTGTCCTTGATTCTGAGAAACAAATTCTTGATAATACCACCATTTTGGAACCTGGTGTGGCTGCTGCCTCCATTCTGGAACCTGGCATTCTTCATCTTTCTCCTCAAAGTAAAATCTTTCAGTTTTGCAGTTTTGAAATTATAAAAGGTGGAAACTTGCTGCTTGTTGTAATCACCTCAGACCATTTCTTCTATTGCTCATTCTTTCTTTGCAGTGGAGATATACTCAGCTCTATCTTCACAATCCACAGCTTTATTGAAACCTTCTTTCTGGCCAAAGTCACAATATTTTAAACCATCCTGCTGGGTTATTTTCTCCTGATTTTCAACATAAATCTGACTAAAAGCCCCTAACAATAGCGATGCTACTCCCTCAACATTTGATTGCCTTGAAATTACTTTTGACATATTCATCAGTTTTCTATGCTTAAACTCACTCCCAGGCAAAATCTCTGGATATGGGAAACATGCAGACAAACTTTCTGCCATGCCATAACATTGTCTGGAGTCCAACAATCAATGCTGTGCTACTTTCCAGTAAAAACCTCCCAGCCTGGTCTTTGCAGGCAGGATTTCTGTCATTGTTCTGGTTGAGCTCTGACCAGAACCTCCCAAAAAGAACATCATAAGGTATTCCAGTGCTTCTCTTTCAGGCAACATCTCCAAAGCTTTTCTATCACTTCTCATAAGCCATTCCCAAAGGCTAATGAGCCACATGGTCAAGTGTCGTCACAGCAATGGGCTCATTCCCAGTACCAAATTCTGTCTCAGTTACTTTTCACTCATTACTGGGAAAAAAGAGTTGACACCCCAAATTAGGAAAGCAAAGACTTATTTAGCTCATGATTCAGTCCATAATCATCTGACTCCAAAGCAGATTGGCACATAGCAGGGGGCAGAAGTTCATGACAGCAGAAAATAGCAAAACAGTAAGAGCAAAATGGAGGAGCAATCACAGTGGCAACATCAGAAAGAGTCAAGCCTTTCTTCTTTCTTTATATTGCATCCAGATTATCTGCTCTAGGGCTGGTGTAGTATTCAAACCCATAATCCCAGCATTAGATCATAACTTCATCACAAACTCTAGAAGCCACTCCATGAATGCATAAAGCTTTGGGGGATGACACTTAAATATAAACCATAATAGATGGTATCATTAGAGAGGGAAGCTTGAGGGGAGTCAGGATGACACATGTAGTAGAAACCACAAGGTATGAAGATCAGAACTGAGCAGGGAAAGAAGAAGAAAGCTTAGAAATCTATCACCTTCCATTCTTTTTTTATTTTAATAAATCACAGAGATATGTTCATTGTGAACATGCTATATTGGACAGCATTAAAAAATGTTAAAGATAAATATTTATTTGAGTGTTCTAACTCTCAAGTGATTCCAGGACAGTCGGATCAATTTTTCATTTTTAAATTTAGAAATATGAATCTAGGTAAAGAAAGATTTGGAATGATATTCTGAAATCAATCCATGTTTTCTCCTTGGGAAAACATTTTTTCTTGCCCTGCTACTATTCTTAGGTACCAATATCTTTAAAGGGTTGGTGAGATAGCTCAGCAAACCAAGTACCTACTTAGGCAAATGCAGGAACCCAGGTTCGATCCCTGGAACCATGTGCTGCACCAGCCTCATCCCCAAGACATGCTGAGCTGGCCACTGAGACTGGGTGTGGTATTTTACACCTATAATCTCAGCCCCGGGGAGGCTGAAAACAGGAGGATCACTAAGTATGAGCTGCATAGTGAGACCCAGTACCAAGTATATATATTTTTAAAAAAAATTTTAAAAAGGATTCTTTCACATGCCCATTGGCAAAGTATTTTTAAAATTGGAAAATGAGGGCCACAGAGATGGCTCAGTAGAATAAGTGCTTCCCTGGCAAGTGCAAGGGCCCGAGTTCAATCCCTGGTTCCAACAAAGGAAAAAAAAAAAGAAAAGGAAAGGGATAGATAACGCTGTGCTTCTACATAATTCTATGAGAGGCAAGATCTGCACTATTGGTGGTGGGACAGGATATTATGTCGGCTTTTAGTGCTGTGGTCATCCACTAGGTAAATAATTATTGAATCTTTGATATAATTCAGCTATATAAAAACCTGTAAATATAATATCATGTATGCACCTTGTACAATACCAAAACGTTATGAAAAAAAAAAAAAAAAAAAAAAAAAAAAAAAAAAAAAAAAAAAAAAAAAAAAAAAAAAAAAAAAAAAAAAAAAAAAAAAAAAAAAAAGGAAATGAAGCTTCCATTATTCTGACTTGAGCTTCAAAATAGAAATCTAAATCCAGAAAAAAAAAAAAAAGGCTTTCACAAATGAGTATTTTTGGCATTACAAGATTCTGGGCATTTTATCTCCTAAAAACCTTCTCCCATAAATAATAGATTATGGAAAAAATACAAGTACCTATGCAGTTAGACATACAACATGGATGAGAGTTGCAGAAGGATGTCAACAATTGCAGGGCATTTATTTTTTCACATTTTTATTAGGGTATATTTATTACATATGATGATAGTTGTCATTGTAGCAGATTTGTACGTGTATATAAATATTTCATCTCAAATCACTCCTCTTCCCCAACAGTTTTACTTTGGGGTCTTCATTGTGCATAATTTGATCATATTTATGCTCTTAATATCTTCCTTTTCACCCCTCCTCTATCTCTTCTCTTGTTTGTTAATAATCTCTCTTGTTTCTTTTCATCTCTTTTACCATATTAGGAAGGACATCCAATATTTGTTTTTCTCAGTCTGGCTTATTTTGCTCAACATGATATGAAAGGATTCATTCAAGGCTTATCTCTTGTTTCCCACCTATCAGTGGGGCCAAGGGACTCTCAGGAGGAAACTTGTCCATGAATAAAGATACAGGATACAAGTGGATATCATGCAATGACTAAATATATAGGCCCCTAAAGCAGGATTTTAGTTTTACAGCAGTGGGGCATTTAGAAGAAAGTAACTCTGGGAAAGAAGAAATGATTGGCATTATAAGATGAATATGGATTTTTCTTTAGTCAGAAACTCTAATGGAAGCTTAAGATTTCAAAGAAATAAAGATCTATTACTTTCTCAAGGATACTAGGTATGTCTTATTTATTATGTAGTCTTGATGAGAGACAGATAGGGACTGCTAAATTAATAATTCTCTACACTTTGGAAACAGAGTAAAAGTGGAAATTCTTTACAAATATTGGTTTGCAGATCTGTCAGTTCTCTTGGTAAATTTGTTTCGGATTTACCAGTTGTTCATTTTTCTGTCAGATGATTGAGAGCCTCTGAATATTAGGCAGAGCTATTCCGCATGGAAATGTCAGACACTGGTTTGGGTACATTGATACCACATACATAAATCAAAGATGAAATAAAAATTAAAACAAAATGAAACTTCTCAGTGTATTACATGAACTGGTTCCATTCAAATATCTATATTTTCCAAGGACATAAGAAAATCATAAGGACAAAACCCAGTGTGTTACCCCCCCAAACAACCAAATTATATGGAGATTGGCTTATGTTATGTTCATAAAATGAGAAATAGAGTAATCATTTGCAAGAACAAGATATAAGTATATCAGTCTTTGAAGAGGAAGAAAATAAGCTAGAGTCCAGTTTTGGCTACAGGCTTGTGACTAACAATGCAGTTTTCCGAATATGTGTGACATCGTCTGGTAAAATGATGACATTCATGTAATCGACCTGTGTAAGAGGGAGTTGTGTATTAGGTAATGCTACATGAAGAGTATCCCCTTACTTCCTGGATTGACACTTCTTATTTCCTCATGATTCTCAGTTTTTCAGGTCCTTTGGAGTTCTGAAAATGAATGGTGGATTTATAAACGATTAAATACTTGATGGTCTTAACTATCCAGTAGAAAAGTGTAAACACGAGGCATAAAACTTGAAACCATATTAATATGCTGAGCTGTAAATGGCTCAAGTCAACCACTTCTGACATTGTCAGTCCTATGGAAACTCACTACTATTATGGTCTACTGGACTGTATTGGATTATTTTGCTGAATTCACGCACGTACAATATTTGAATGGCAATGGAATATCCATCTCTTACAAAACTAAACAAAATGGGGATATAAATGCAAGACAGTTTTGTAGTGAAAAAATGTATCTGTATGTAGAAATTAGTTAGGTTAGATATATAGCTACTTTCTCTTAATTAAATGAGAAGAAAGATTTGTACTAATAGTGTTTAGACAACATAACATGTCTGCATCTTGTACTATGAATAGATAATATGAAGACAACAATATGCAATGTGTTAATTATTGTAACTACTCTACTGACCTGTTTGAAACTCTCATTGTTATTTCTTTCTGAATAAAATTAATAAAAAAATAAAATACATATCAGGCTAGAGCATTATCTAGCATCAGTGGTTTGAAGGACTCTAATTGCCTTAGCGAAGAAAAAAAAAGTTGATGTTTCCTAATTGTACTAAAGAAATAGGGGGTAGCACGGAGAATGAGAAGAAGAAAAGAAGGTTGTGTATTTCACAGCTATCAATAGTCAATAGAGGCCGGGGGAGATGGCTCAGTGGAATAAGAGCTTCCCTGGTAAGTGCAAAGGCCTAAGTTCAATCCCTGGTTCCGGAAAAAAAAAAAAAAAAAGTCAATAGAAGGGTAGGCATTAATTAGAGAGTCACATGGCATGTTTTATTTTGTATATTTAAGACTTTTTAGAGAAATCTTGAGTTCACAGAAAAATTGAATTAGAAAGTACAAAGTATTCCTGCACAGTCTGCCCTTAGAGAAGCACAACTTCTGCAGAGTGGTACATTTTTCTTTTATTTTTAAAAGTTTAGTATAGATGCGAAGAAGGAATATTCAATGTAGTTACTTACAAGTAAATTGTATTCAGCACCATATACTGTGCAGCTCAGGCAGCTGCCAGGCATCTTTGTGCATAGAGATCATGAGTCACAGAAAGACAACATCAGAAACTAATTCTAGGGGCTGGGGATATAGCTCAGTTGAGTAAGAGCTTGCCTAGCAAGTGCAAGGGCCTGAGTTCAATCCCTGGTTCCACAAAAAAAAAAAAAGGAAACTAATTCTAGATATGGGTTTAACAATATCAATGTCTATTGTTTCCTTATAATTTTTATTATTGTCTCCTTTTTTAATTTGTGCAGCAGTACACTATTATTTTAGTACTCTTAACTAGGATAATCTTAATGTATATAGATATATGATTATCTATTGTACTTCCCAATATATTTTCTGCTTGTTTCTTGCTTTTTAAAAAAATAATTTTGTTGAGAAAAAATACCAATGAGACAATTTCAAAAACAATTAGTAGGACAGTTTCAATATTTAATACATTGCATATTGCTGTCTTAGTGGTTATTCATAGTACAAGATGAAGTCACAACTTCCTATCCACAAACACTATTAGAACACATCTTTCTATTCACTGAATTGAGAGAAAGTAGCTTATATCTATCCTATTTTGTACATACAGATATAAAATGGTCCTTCATTTGTATCCTCTTTTTTTTGTTTAGTTTGGTCAGAGAAGAGTATTTCATTGTCACTTAAATATTGTAGATGAATGAATTCAGCAAAATATTCCAATATAATGCAGTAGTCTATAATAGTAGTGGGTTTTCTGTAGGACTGGCAATGTCAGAAATTGTGGACTTGAGCTTTTTATAGCTCAACATATTAATATGGCTTTACTTTTTATACTTCATTTTTAAACTTTTCTGCTGGCTAGTTAAGACTAAGATAAAGCAAGACCTATATAACGAGAAATGTAACTTTTGTACTTGACAAGGCCAGTCAAATCGCCTTAGGATTTATCTTGAAACTGTGTACCACAGTTTGTAGATCCTTTGTCAGTGTCAACCATGTGCATGAGGCACAGCCATTGCTTGACCAATTTGCTGTCTGTGAAAGCCTGAGAGTATGTTTTATCTCCATGTGAGTCTCCTTAGGTACACTCTACATTATCGATCACTTTCCTCTCTGGCCCCATAATCTCCTTAATCAGAAAATTTGGGATACCCCTGAGTTACATGATGTTACAGTACAGGTTCTCCTATGTCTTGAGTCCTCACTGACATTAAAGGCTAGGGCTAAAATGTTGGCTGTCCTTTTAGCCCTTCTGTTTTTGGTTCTCAATAAAAAACTGGAGCATTTTGTTTAATTTGTACATTTTGTGATATATTCATATATGTTTCTGATTCCCAAGCTCTCTTGATATAGAAAGTATATGTCCATAACTTTATCTGTTAGCAACATACAGATGCATGTTTCATTAAAATGAACAGGGTTTTGACTGGAGTACTTGAAATTAATAAGTTTCTCTAAAGAAAGCCATGAAGAGTTCTTTAGGAAATGTGAAGTTCAGGTCTCAATCTTTGGCCATTGAGTCTGAAATCTGGGGCTGAGGCCTGATATCAATATAAGTCCACTGTGCAACCAAGGATGGGGCTATTGATGGAAGTGCTGCATTCCATCAGATGTTTCTTTGATTAAAACAAAAAGGTTACCAATAGATGCAGATTCCGGAGCTTTACAAAAGAAATCCACAGAGAATAGCCTTTCTTCATTAGGGTTATTCTACATTTAGAACATTTTCACTGTAGATCTCATGTCTTCTCTTTGTTTCTTGGCATTTTGTCATGTTATTCAAATTTTGTGTGTTCTGTTTTGTTAATCAGCAGTCAGATCCTGGTCAAAGGCCTCCACTTTTCTTGTGAAGCATATATTTGTCTTGCCCCTCTTGCAAATGCTGCATTAGGACACAGTTAAATTCTCAAGAGTTCCCTGACATTTCTCCACCTTCTTCCTGATGTGGCACCGACAACTGAAGCTGAATTTACATTTCTGCATGGCTGAGATATGATGCAAAATAGCTGATTAAAAGTAATGTGCTTCAGTGAGATAAACTTCACCTGCACACACTCATAAACCACCCAGCACACACACAAACATATGTGCTCACACAGAAATACACTTTCTAAGCATCTTATCTCTTAGTGATACATGTTCAAAGAGAGGGCCTCATAGATTATAGCAATTTGTAATTCCCTCAAGCAATATCATCAGAAATATTCTGCCAAACTCCATGTTTCTATTTTCTTTTAAATAAGTGCAACATATTAATCATGGTCCTGTTGTGTAGAATTCCACCTGGAGCTGTCATTCACTCTGCATCAACTGAAAATGTTTGAAAGCTTTCTCTTATTCTGTGCCTCTTCCCCCCACATCTTCACACATAATCCACGAGCAATTCTACAGCACCTTTTATGACTGAATGTATTCCTGATCAGGAAGTAGCAATCACAGAATAATGAGTGTAATCACATCAAGGAGGGCTTTGTTGTTGCAAGGAGCATTTCTATTGGAACCTGCATCTACTACAAACGTGTAAATGTCTTTATGTTATCAAATATTAATTGTCAGTGGCTCCCAATGAAACTTACTGCAAACAGAATTAATGTAATTTTCTTGAAAAGTTGTCTCAATTAGCTCATCCATAGCTATCATTGATTGTTTTATGAAGAGAGGATATACTATCTCAAAGAAAAACAGGATTTATGTTCATGTTTTTCCCAACCCAAATAGCAATTCGTTTGAAGGGAAGAGACAACTGTTTAACAAATAATTTTGCATACATGTGTCTATATTCTCAATTATTTAATCTCAATAAGATACAATTATTGAAATTTATAATCTTTGTGGAATCTGAAATTCTAAAGCTAGAGTGGATGAATATTAACTTTCATTTGGTATTAAGAGATTTCTTTCTTTTTTTTTTTTTTTGTCTTTTTGAGACAGTGTCTCACTATGTAGTTCAGGCTGACCTTAAGCTCACTTTGTAGCTCAGGCTAGTCTTGAACTCACAGCAATTCTCCTGCCTCAGCCTCCCAAGTGCTGGGATTACAGGCATGTGCCACCACACCCAGCCGATTTCTTTCTTTTTATCTGCATTTTAGGGAAGGGTCTACAGGGTGTTTGGGGTTTCAGTACTAGATCAGATTCATAGTGATCCACCTGTTTATAGTCTCCCAAGAGCAGGGATTACAGGTGTGGGCCACCACACCCAGTCTGAAGCATATCCTGGGCTATGTCCTCTCAGCATACCCTGGGGGTGAGGCTAGCACACCCCTGGTCCCTATGCCTGCTTGCAGGCACTTTAATCCACTGAGCTATTTGGCTGGCCCAAGAGATTTCTTAAGTCATACAAATTCAAGTTATCTACTGAGTACTGTACTCTAAAGAATAAATAGTTTTATTGCTTATACTAAAGTTACTGTCCTTCATGTCTTACCACAAGACATAGTTCCTATGAAAACTTTCTAAAACAACTTTTATTCTGTTATATTCAAGTGAGACTATTAAATATTGTTTTTCAATATGTGTCTAAATCCCATTTAATCAGTAATCAATGGGATGTTACTTTTTAATCTGAAACTATAGAACTATTTTATGGCTCATCCACCTGCGCAGTATTAACATTGGCTTTTTGTTAAAAAATAAGTGAGATTTAAATTTTTAAAGTGGCTTTCAGATAAGCAGAATAGTGAATGAGGCAATTTTCAAGAAATTTCTGAGAAAAGACCCGCTCACTCTTTCAGTGTTTTCCTTCTCTGCCTGAACCTCTTCTCACTCATTGTGCCCCCTCCGATCTTCCCTGACAAAAGCTTCTATTCAGATTAATGAGAACTCTGCGCAGAGGAGACATCCAAGGGGTGAAGAGCAGAATGAGGACAGGGCTGCCGATGAGCAATCAGAAATTCTGCATAATTAAATGATGGTTTGCTGGATTCAGCTGAGAGCGTTTAAAATGATTGTAATGGACATTAGAGGTCCTTGATGAGATCTTAGTCAGCTGTGACATTACCCTTAAAGGAAGCCTGTGATGTCTAGGGAACACCATTTCAGAGATCAGGCCAAGTCGCAGCTACGATCATTTCTGTTAGCAGTCATTCTGACGGATCCCTTTAGAAGACAAATCTGTGGTGCTTGGACATGACTTTGCCTGCCTTTTAAGGGCCTCAGCTTTTCTAGACTGGCTTCATGAGTTTAGGAGAGCAGAAGTCAGCTGTGATAATTGTTTTATGATTCAAGGGTTATTTATTGGATGTTTAGAATAACTTGTAACTGTTCTATAGCTTAGAGGACTTAATATAATTAGGAACACTACTATATGTACAAGAATTTCAAACTTTATTGGTAAAGAATAGCAATGAAATAAGCAAAAACACACTGTGTGAAACATTAGAGACAGAAATTATATCTACCAACGTAAGTTTGAATTGATTTTATTTTGGCCTGATTATCATGATTTAAAAGGGACAAGTGTGTCAAGAAAAACTAATGAGCAGCTAGTTTTTGTCTGTCTTGTTATGTCTGTCCTTTTATTGTGAACACATTTGTAATCCCGGCAAATAATATTTTATTATGTATTTTAACATTATACTTTGGTGGGCAATTATTATAATAAAAATATAGTGAAGATAAGGACATCTGAAGTATAGAACCCCATCTTCCAGGCACGGTGGTCTATGCCTGTAATCCCAGAAGTTGAGAGGCTGAGGCAGGAAAGTTGCTGAAAGTCTGAGGCCAGTCCAGGCTACTTTGTGAGTTCAAGGATAGCCTGAGCTACACAGCAACTACATTTTCCTATCACAAAAGGAAAACCTCATCATATAAATACATACCTATACATATGCAAACCTAACATACTATATACACACAAATATATACAAGTAAATATGTGCATTTGTGACTTTATTTTGAGAAAATTGGTATAATACTATGCCTACAGTCGTAAATTCTGCTGTTTCATTAAAAAAAAATCTTTACCGCTCGCTCTCCCCTCCCCTCAAGCGCCGCTGCCTGCACTGCGCTTGCTCTGAGCTCCAGGCTCCTGCTAAGCTTGCGCGGCCCCCACCTCCCTTAGCCACCATCATGATTATCTACTGGGACCTCATCAACGATGATGAGATGTTCTCCAACATTCACAAGATCCAGGAGATCGAGGACAGGCTGTGCCTGGAGGTGGAGGGCAAATAGACCAGAGGGTGACACTGACAACTCGCTCATTGGTGGCAAAGCCTCTGTGGAAGGCCCAGAGGGCGAAGGCACAGAAAGCACAGTAGTCACTGGTATAGATATTGCAACAAACCACCACTTGCAGGAAACCAGCTTCATAAAAGAGGCCTACAAGAAGTACATCAAGGATTATCTAAAATCAATCAAAGGCAAACTTGAAGAACAAAGACCAGAAAGAGTAAACCCGTTTATATTGGGGGCTACAGAGCAAATTAAGCACATCCTTGCTAATTTCAAAAACTATCAGTTCTATATTGGTGTAAACATGAATCCAGATGGCATGGTTGCTCTCCTGGACTACCATGAGGACACTGTGACCCCATAAACCATAGCACCTAGTACATACCAGTGTAATAAATCATTGAGTACTAGGACTTTTTTTTGTCTTTTATCAATACTCATCATCATATCTTTAAAAATCCATATCCAAATAATTGAAGAGAAAGCCTCATTAAATTTCTTAACTACAGTGAGATCAACCTTTTTTCATGTTTACTGTTTCATGTTAACTGTTACATTTACTTTCTCTGGTGAGTTCCTCATCCTGTTGTGATAAAAAAATCTAAGTTTCTTTTTTATTTGTATATGTCCACTATACCTAATAATTACATATCCCATCAGTTTACTGTAGGGCTTATTCTCTTGTGAGAATCTAGTGGCCCTGCTTTCCTGAGAGGAGGTGGTGCTCAGCAGCAAGCCCCTGATGTGATGACCCATCAGAGCTCAGGAGGCTGACGCACTGAACGGCTGTTGAGAAGCATGGGTGAGGAGCTCCGGCTTAGGCCTATCTGTCACTTTTATAGTAACTCAGGTGGGGAAAAGACTCTCCCATTCACACCAATATTGTGAAAATTATACTCTGCTTCCAACTGCCACTGATGGCTTTCCAAGAAATAATTCTTAGCTTTATTCTTTTTTCTCCTGAGGACTCAGGAACAGTTCCTTTTCTATCATTCTCATAGTAAGTTTAGTATCTGAAATTACGCTAGATATTATTTTGTTGGCTCCTTCTACTCCCCCACCTTCCTACGTGCTTCTGCTACATGAAGAAGGAATTAGGTGGCGCAGAGCCCATGTATAATCTTAGCACTTCTTGGACGCTGAGGAGGAGAGTTGCCAATTTAAATTTACCTTGAAAAATTTAGTGACTTACAAGACCCCTTCTCAAAACCCTTCTCAAAATCAAAAGGAACAAAGAAAGGAGAGAGAGAGAGAGAGAGAGAGAGAGAGAGAGAGAAGAAATGGCTTAGATATAATTGTTTTAAAGACAGACTCTCTATCGTTGTTTTTCCCTGATTAATCTTAATGAGCCACAACAGGATCCAAAACATAGTAGGCACTCAGTAGCCATCCATACCCTAATTGAGTGGCTGGCCTTTGCAGGGAATGTGATAAGTTACAAACATCAGTCTATGGGGAAAAAAATCATCCATTTCTTTCAGCCCTGACCACTTAAACCCAAATCTCTATTTCTTGCTCATTTCTCTTGTTAGGATGAACAACTCCAGTCCAGATACTAGCTCCTGGTGAGCATAGGTTGCTTTGGTCCTGGACCCAACTGCAATAGACTGGAGATTAACGTGCAGACTTGGTGGTGGTTGGTGCCCAGGTTAGGGATGAGACTACCAGAGTTAAACATGGCTCCATCCTATGTCTCTCTTATAACCTTAAAAGAACTATTTAACGTGGATTGGCTAACAAGCATTCCTGTCTCGAATAGTTAGTGTGAAGATTAATAGAGGTAATATATGTAAAGCACTTCGAGCAGCGCCTGACACATAGTAAGTGCTTGATAGATGTTGTTATTATTATATTAGTCTGAGCGAGAGCTATGTGTCTCTCTTCCTCCCTTGAAGTTATCAAGGATTCTGCACATAGAAAGAAGGGGCTGAGGGAGATTTGGCTGGTTTGCAAATTACTGCCCAGGAATTGTTTTTCCCAAATGCTGTTATATAAAATGCCACACTGTTATATTTTCATTCTTTTTTTCTGCAAGTGTCTACGATAGGAATAGGTATTATTCTATTTCATTGAAAAGTCAGAGGCATGGAAAGGTTAAATGATTTGTTCAAGGACATAACAAATGAATGGTGACTGGGAGATAGAAATTATATGACTTCTAGTCCGCTGCTCCAGACCAGACTCATTCTATTTAGATGTTATGTGCGTACTTAATATTATAGATCCAAACGACCTGGATTCATCGCACATTTCCTGTACCACAGCACTATGCAGATGGTGAATGTAAAAAGAAGGTTACAAGTCAAATGTTGTATCATAGACAGAAAGACTGTAAAATTGAAACATGATCCTTTATTTTATTCTACTTTTATTTGAGACCTTTCTCTTTACTCACATGAAAATACTATTTATTTGCTTTGTGGAGAAAGGCATACCCTACTTTGAAATTATTTCTGTCAATTGCAAAATAAAGTTATCAGCTACGTAAAATAAAAAAAGATCACCATGGAAACTTCAAAAATAATAAAATATGCTATTATATGAGGTAAATTTTTACCCTAGCAGCAATTTACAATAAAACACTAAATCCATATTTAGTGCATGAAGAATAAATTGGACCACATTTATACCCACTGCTATATAGCCCCATACTGCATTAGAGGAGAAATCTGTAATATATAATGGAAATACACAAATAGAGAAATACTTCCTAAAGCTGCTTTAGTGACTGGGAAGGTAAACTTCTTTTGTTAAAATTACATATTGGTATTTCACAGTTGAAACTCGGATTAAAGGTTTAGTAGCAACGGCACTGTGGGGTTCATCTGGTGCCATGGAGGGGCCTAATCTAGCTGACCGTGGTAGGAGGAGACGGAGCATTCTGTGTGGCTGTGGGGCCAAGGCAGAGCATCTGGAGCCAGTTGTGAGACTTGGCAAGGGTGCGACTTCCAAGCAGTAGTGGGAAGGCAGTGACCCGGGCATTGCTAACAACAGTGAAGTCTCACAGATAATCCACACAGTAACAGGGGACAGAATTGGGTCAAAAGAAGAAAAAAATAGCCTTGTTGTCAGCACAGTCCCTGAGAGGGTCACAGGGTCACCTAGCATTGCCAACAGGAGTAGTACAGAGAGCAAAGCACAGGAGTACGGAGGCTGCGAGCCCGAGGCAGCATCACAGAAAGAGAGCACAGCCAGTTGCCTGAGGTGCAACTTCTTGCACTTGTGTGGTGTAAACTCAAGATCCCTTTCTGTTCTGGAAAAGGAAGAAATAGAGAAAAGGAAAAATATAAGACTGAAAAATTTCAGGTCAAATATATAACAAGTGATTCTCTAGGCTAGTAGGTCCTAGTCCAGTTCAGTACAATACTTATGTTAATAAGGAGAATGCCACAAAAATTGTATGACTGACTGAACTCTGTGGAAAGCATTTCATATCTCATATAATCCCTCGGAAACCAGAAAGGGAAATTATTATGTCTACTGTAGATTTGAGGAAACCAAGTTCCAGTAACACTAAATATATCCCCAGGGCAGGTGGTAGAATTACAGCAGGAGTTGGGAACTTTCTGCTTCATTCTCCTACCTCAGGCTCTTAAGACAACAGTTGTTTTAGGCTTTTACAATCCAGATCTGGTTATTAATGCCATGTAACTGATTTTAAGGGCAACATTTCTTGACTAGAAGCTACTACATGGTCTTAAATATTGTTTTATTTTGTTCTGCTGAGTGTATAAGTACTACTTCTACTTCTCTGCTTCTCTTGCTTTCAGAGAGGGAAACTGACAAATATCCCCGGTACCAGTTAAGACGTTTTGTATATAAGGTACACTAAAACTTAAATCATACTGACTACATAGAAAGTAGATTTTTTTTATCCTTCAGTTAATAAATTGTTGCTAGGAAGCTCTGACATTTCAGGAATGGGCTGATCCAGAGACTTCAGTCACTAGAATCTTTCTGCAAAACTCTATTCTTCCTGAAAGGTCTACTCTTTTGCAGTAACATAGATACAGTAGTGCTAGGCCTCACTTTCTTTGTTTCCTATAAGACACTAGATTTCCCATGATCCTTCACTCTCCGGAAAGAGTATTGAGGCTCCTGGTGATTAATAAGGAAGGCTATCAGTCTCGTGTGTGCTTGTTGGTGTAGGACTGAAAATGGGAATTATCACTAAGGTAGACTTTATCCCATGAGGACCCTGTTGATGGAAACATGATTACAATTAGTTAAAAGGATGATACCAGCGTGTTAGGCACCAAAGCATATCATATCGTTAAAGAACAAGTTCCCTACAGATCTCTGGCCTGTTAGGAACTAGGCCACACAGTACAAGGTGACAGTGGTCTAGAAAAAGAAGCTTTATCTGTATGCTTCCCATCACTCACATTACCTCCTGAGCTTATCTGGCTAGATCAGTGTGACCATCAGATACTCCCTGGAATGTAAACCTTATTATGAACTTTGCATGAAAGATCTAGGCTGCAAGAACTAATGAGAATCTACGGCCTGATGATCTGAAGTGGAGGTGAGGATGTTGTGATTTGGAGTTTTGCATGAAATATGTGCAGAACACATATTTCATAAGATTATTATTATTTCATATTTTATAATAGTTACTCAAAGAATCATATACACAAAGCACAAGAAATCCATCCATACACTAAAGACCAAAGAATTCAGTTCAGGACCTGAATCCTACAGTACTGTTCTAGATAAGTCCAGTTGAAGACCCAGAGCCCAAAACAATGTCTCATGCAGACATAGATGCTTCACGGATCTGTAGTGGAAGGTCCAAAGTTCACTGGAAGAAGCTAGAAAGTCTGTACCAGCAGGATGTGCTAGCAGGCTGAGGGATCTGAATTGGAATCAGGAAGCAACACCAGAGTTCCAGGGCCAGCCAAATAGCTTAGCAGAATAAAGTTCCTGCAAGTAGCCATAGGAACCCAGGGTTCAATTCCTTGGATCTGTTGTGCCAGCCCCACCCCCAGGGTGCACTGAGAAGGTGATTGAGACTGGGTGTGGTGGCATGCACCTGTAATCCTAGTACTTGTGAGGCTGTAAACAGGAGAATCACTATGAGTCCGATCTAGTAGTGAGACCCTAAATACCCTGTAGAGCATTCCCTAAAATTAAAAAGAAAAGAAAAGAACCAGAGCTCACTTGAAAAGTACTAAAATGACCCTCAGAAATAGTGAGGTCCCAAACTCCTTGGAAGAAGAGGAAAGCTGAGTTCCTGTCAGGAAAATCAACGTGACAATTTTCTCCAAGAGGCTGAGCAGTATACCATCTTCTCCTCCAGACCCAGGAAACAATGCTCAAATGAAGGACCAGAGCTCCCTGAATGAACCACTGCCATCCTCAGTGGCAATGAGGTCCTGAGTTCCTCCTCCAATAACAGCCAAGTTCATCAGGAAAGCCAGCATGATAATGTCCTTCAGCAGAATGGCCCAAGAGAACCACCAGCACCCAACAGCTTCCTAACAGCTTCCCACACTCCCAACAACCTCACTTCTTCTTGATTTCTGCCTCTTATGCTGTGGGCAGCAAAAGTCATCTGGGCCTCCCACACCCAGCACCACAGTTGGATCCTACAAGTTGACCACTAATTGTCAATCCACTACAGAAGCAGTGATGGCAGTGTTGGTGAATGTAATTATGCATTGAAACAATAAAATAAAAAAGAAAAAAAACCACCCATTGAACTAAGAGAAAGTAGTTGCATATCTATTCTATCTTGTATATAT
Source organism: Ctenomys sociabilis (assembly GCA_004027165.1). Lineage (NCBI taxonomy): Eukaryota > Metazoa > Chordata > Mammalia > Rodentia > Ctenomyidae > Ctenomys > Ctenomys sociabilis. The sequence goes on along the minus strand of PVKA01004126.1, from coordinate 20,594 downwards.
ATATATATATATATATATATATATATATATATATATTATTTTTTTTCACAACAAAATGGTCCTTTATTTATATACCCCTTTGTTTTTTTGTTTTTTTGTCAGAAATGGGTTTTCATTCCTGTTAGAGAAGCTGTATTTGGAGAAGTCTTTCATACTTGATGCCAGTCCAAAGATTGTAGGTGCTTGAATTCAGCTATATAACCCAATATAGTCCAATAGTCCATAATAGTATTGAGTTACCAGCACGACTGGCAATTGTCCAAAGTTGTTGACTTGAGCCTTTTCCAGCTCAGCATATTAATATAGCTTTTCTTTTTATACCTCATGGTTACACTTTTCTGCTGGATGGTTAAATCAAGACCTATAACTAAAACTGTAACTTTTGCTATCTGACAAGGTCAGTCAAATTTCCTCAGAATTTACCCTGGAACCACGTACAGCACCTCATGGATCTTTTGTTAGTGACATCTTTTCTTTGAAAAAAAGTGTATTCCATTAAATCAGTTTCTGTTACCAAAACGGTTGATGACTGTGGCTCTAAAAGGATGAGAACCGGTGAGGTGGAGTCAAAATCTAAACTAAATAGTTAGTGCCAGGAGTTTTCCTTGGGCTCTGTATCCGCATCCTAGAGGCTGTCTGTAATATTGTTTTAAAGGGATCAGTGGGATGAGTTTACTTTTTAGTTTTGTGATAAAAACATTTTAGTTTTCAATATTTTTCCATGAAAATCATATAAATATAAATATGATAAAAGCAAAGAGCCTCAGATTACAATAGACAGTACTTTTTGTACTCTAAATCTCTAACCTTCTTCTCCAAGATAATCACTAGAAAGATTTTCAGTGCAATTCCAGAAACGAGAATGCATATGGTAATGTTTATTTTTTTTCCTCTGTATTTTCACAAAAGAGCAAATGCATGCTGAGTTTCTCCTGGCAAATTAGTGTGCCCATCAGAGTCTCACTAGGATGTGAACCTTGTTATCAACTGTGCATGCAAGATCCAGGTTGCAAGTCCTTATGAGAACCCACAGCCTGATGATCTGAAGTGGAGGTGAGGCTGAATGATTAGGAGTTTTGCAAGGGGAACAATATAATACAAGATGCATATTGCATAAGATTATTTATAATGGTCACTCAAAGAATCAAACAGATGGATAAAAAGCAAACAGACAACAGGACAGAACAACAAACAGAAAATGAGAGTGAATGAGAGAAGGAGGGAGGAGGAGAGAGAAATTATGAGAAAGAGAAAGCTCAAGTTCATTACATTTGTTAATACATGAATGTCAAAAATCTTAACTGGAATTCAACATTGAATGGACACATAAAAACCATGAATTCCATGAATGGGTAGGTTATCTTAGGTACACAAGAGCACATTTCTGGTATCACAAAAAATAAGAACAATAACCATTCAATGAAGAAAATTAAAATATTGTTTACACATGAAAATTTCTTTAAGACATCCCTGAAAAATCTGCAAACAAGTCATTACAAATTACAGAATTTTTTTTTTTTTTTTTTTTTTTTTTTTTTACCAAAAAGTTATAGTTTGTGTCTAGATGTCTACCCAAAGCCTCATACATTCATGGGGTGGATTTCTAGACTTTGTGATTACTCATGATCCACTGGGATTATGGGTGTGAGTACTACACCCAGCCTGGGCTAGATAGCCTGAATGCAGCTTAAGGGAGACAGTCTTACTCCTTGTGGCCATTGTTGCCAGTACTCCTTGTTCTCCTCTCTCTGCTCTTTGCTGCTGCCATGAATGGTTGCTCTCTGCCATGACCACTCTGCCTCAGAGTCATCTGAATATGGACTAAATTGCCAGTAACTGAGAGCTAAATAAACCTTTCCTTCCTTCATTTTGGGTTTTTGAGTATTTGTCCCAGCAATGAGAGAAGAATACCTGAGACAAAGCTAGATATAAAATTTAAAAGTTAGTTTCATTTCTGTATAGAGCAACAAAGTAAGACATCCAGTTAAAAAGGTAACAATATCAGAGACTACCAAATATCCTTAGGAAAAATAAAACAAAGAGATGAAAAGAGCACAAAGAGGTTATGAAAATACTTTAGGAAAAGAAATATTAAGTAGTTACCTTTATCAAATATAAAATATATGAGATATAAATTCTCACCAAACTGATTAAATGAATATATTTCCCATAAAAAAACAGATTTTCCTTTGAAACATATTAAAAGGCATTCTGTTCTTAAAAATACACCCAAATCAAGTCAGAATAGGTAAAAGTCCTAAATATAAAACTGAACCTATAAAGTCATCAAAGTTTTAGGGAAAATGATAACTGTGAGAGTTTATTTTCTATTTATATGTTATTGGAATATTTCAAGAAATTTGTCAATTATTCCCAGTAGAGAATTCAAGCAGTAGCACCTTTATTTATTTATTTATTTTGATAACATCTTGCTTGTAGTTCAGGTTGGGCCTGAACTCTATATAGTCCAGACTGGCCTCAAATTAATGACAATGCTCCTACCTCAGTCTCCTGAGTGCTGGGATTATAGATGTTCACCACTGCAAATGACAGCAATTCCATTTTAAACCATATAGTATAAATAATTAAATTTTTATTATTTTATAAATTTCTGTCCTTGGTATTATTATTGTTTTTTTAATAGCTTATTTATATTCTCATATAATAGTAACTGCAATCTTAAAATTGTTTGGTATTTCCATAGATTTACAGAAATAATATTTCAATAATTTGCAATGACTTTTGCTCAACATCTAATAATATGTATATATATATATATATATATATATATATATATATATATATATATATGCAGAGCAGTTTTTATCTTTGCAGCTACAGATGGTGGATCCCAACCTCTAAGAACTGCTATCAACAATTATTAGCAACAGGTGATTAGAAATACTATGCTGTAGCCTCCTCTTGTCACATTAATCTCCCTATATCCATATTATATATGCACATTTTAATGTTAAGGCTAAAGTTCTCAAAAAGCCTCAGGGAAAGTGCCTTCTATCAAATAGAAGTGCACTTCGCAGTTTTATCTTTCAGACATTGAAATCTAGAGAGGTGACTTCCTCTGTAAATTGCTGTAAAGAACTCAGAATGTTACAATGTAAGGAAAATATTAGGAGAGTGATTTCTTTTGATTTCCCTTTTAGGTTGCTTTGAAATTTGCATAGATTTTTTTCAAATTGTTTATTTATAAATAATTAAAATTCATATGAAGTCCCTAAAACAGTATGGAGGGACCTTATATATTCATTTCTTGGTTTTCCCCAATAATAAGAGTTCATATAACTATAGCACCTTATCAAGATGAAAACACTGACACTGATAAAACACAATTACCTAGATAACATATTATATTGAATACTCTTAATATGCTGAGATGGGGAAGTAAGGAGGAAGAAACATTAGATTGAGAAAATAGCATTTAGTTAAAAGTAGATTATGAAGAAATTTGGACTGTTGGATACATCATTTGATGGTGACTTCAGTACACGGGGCACACTTCACACTGCTAGCGAACTCATGAAGACCAGATTAGATGTTAGATGAAGAAAGACCAGAGAACTGAGATGGTTTGACTACTTTATTTTCTTTCTTTGGTTAGTAAAGAAAGTTTAAGTGTATGTATGTACAATATGCTTAAACCACACTCTGCAGGGCCAAGTACCCCTCCACCAATATATTTGATGCAGTGGACACAAGATTATCCTTTTGGGACTTTTGTGAAAATCCCACTATATGCAAAGCTTTGTTCCTCAAGAGGCCTGAGGGCTAGGGCAGTGTCTGACACACAGTAGATCAATAAATTTTTATTCTGTAAAGACCCAAAGTTTCTTTAGCCCTTAGAAATTACAGAAAAGGCAGATTACCAGAAGATAATCAGAAGATAAATTATGCCTACAATTAGCCAACTGCAGTGGAAATTCATTATTAAAAGTCAATTTGCAGTTGTACAAAATGACAGGTGCAAGAAAGAAATTGGGCAGAGAAACATTTTATTTGAATTATGACAAATTAAAAATGTATGCAGGTAATTACTCCTATTTCAGTCACACCTTGTAGTAAATTAGTAAATAAAAGTTCCAGTGTGAAAAACAGCATATTTTCACCTGTATTTTGAACACAGGTATTAGACATCCCTTTATTGGGCTCATTATGGTTTTTAGCTTAATTTTTCAAGCCTAGAAACAGAATCATTACAGAAATGCTGCATTTCTTATGGAACAGTCTGTAAGATAGCTGGTTGCCAAATTCAGTTGCACACAGCACTTGTTAACTTAATTAGCAACCTAATGGCTGAACCGCAGCCTGACAAACTGCACATTGTGTTGAACTGAAATTGCAGTGGAACTATAGACACATCAAGAGAAGTACAATCCAGTAGATATTTATTTTCTAGTAGCTAGAGGAAAATCTGACTGCCCCAGAAGATCATGCACTTCCTATTGAAGATCAAACACTTTCCTAGAAGCCAGCACCTTCAGGGGTTATGAAACATGCCTTTTTTCAAAGGCTCTGTGTAAGAGAACTCCTGATGGGCTGATGGATATTCTTTTGTCTCCATAAATTGCATAGAAAGCAAACTAATTAATTAGAGGACGCACTAAATGAACTCCATTTATCACCAAATGACTCAAGTGATAAACACATTATTTAAGAGCTTATTGAAAGTAGAAATTAAGAAGGCAATTGCCAAGGTTTCATTTGGGCATGTCTATGAATATACTTAGATTAGCATCAGTTGCATGGACTACTGCTGGATACAGACACAGAAATTTTCTGAGATAGGTGGATATTATTCAGCTTTCCTTTTGCTGGGACAAATACCTGATATCTGAAATTTAAAAAGAAAGGGTTATTGGCTTGTGGTTTCAGAAGATTCTGTCCGTGTGGCTAACTCCAAGGCAGAAACATCATGAAAGAATGATGTGGTATGAGCAGGAGATAATAGCTTGGCAGTCTCAGTGCCAGCCTGGCAAGTGCAGGGCCTGAGTTCAATCCCTACGTGCTGTGCTGGCCACTGAAACTGGGCGTGGGAGTCCACACCTATAATCTCAGTGCTGGGGAGGCTGAGACAGGAGGATCATGATGAGTCCAAGCTGCATAGCAAAACCCTGTACCAAATAAATAAATACAAATATTAAAAAAATAAGAGTGATATGCTTGCCTGTTCCTCATACCACGGTGACTGGGAAACAGAGTGGGTTGGAAAGAGTGCCAGGAAGGGAAGGTGCTTAGGAACTAGAGATGGCCCCTAAGGTCATGCTGCCGTGTCCCACCCAGAAGTGTGCTTTATGCACTTGTTCAGCATGTCTTAATTCAGTCAAATCGATGATCATGATCAAAGCTCACTTCTCACAGAATGGTTCACCAATAAACCCTACGTGGGCTGTCTCCCCTCTTCATAATTTGTTGATGATCTTCTCTTGCTCCGCTGCTCTAATTCTTAGAAAACAGAGGCTCAAGTCTGATGCACTGGATGAAATGAGCACAAATTTACTCCTACTGTCACTCTAGTGCCCTAAAATGCATAATTCTCTGCCTTCAGGCAGTTATGTATTTTGAGAGAAGTATAGAACTAGAGGGTCAGGGACAAAGATAAACTCAGTGACAAAGAGGAAGCTTAAAGAAATGAACAATATTGTAATTTGATTATACACTGAGAATAGTTACTTGATGTGGCTTAGAGATTGACCAAATATTAATTGTTAATACTTATGAATATATATTCCACTGTCCATTTATTTTTTTGGCAAGTATCCTAGGTCTCTAACCTATAGGAGAAAACAACTAGTACATAAGATAAAAATGAGCTTTCCTGACAGTCACTTATCTCCAATTATTCTCGCATTTGCACTGAACTTCTTTTTATTCTGTTATTGTCACTGTACTTTGCCTTCAGAGCTCATCTTGATTCCTCTTCCATGCAAAAAGTGCCAACCTGGTTGTTGTATAATTTTATTCCACTAATACTTTGGGGAAGGACATGTAAATGGTGGGATTCACTACTTAGTGATTTACCCCAGACTAATTCTAGGATTTGTGTATGAACATTGGTCTATCTGTGAACATCTGCTGCTTGTACTGAAAGTAACACTGAGTTCCAGCTGAAGGATTTTAACTATCCTAATTATTAAGTTTTTTGTTACTGTTGTTTGCTTCAAAGGCACTCATTTCCTAGACTTCCCAGCTGATACTCTACAAACCATTCTTCAGCTATACCACTCTGCCTGTAGGGAGTACTACGGGGAGATCAAGAACCAGGAGAGGAAGAGGGGGTCATTTCCTTTTTTCCCCACCCCTGTAAGGTTGATGTCACCCTTCTTATATCATCATCTGGATAGACAGCTACAACTTTTTGTAGAAGCAGCAATCAACTCCTGTCTGGAATGAACACTAATAGCATCAGCCTCCAAACCAACAACCATCCTGCAGGGCTGTTCTGTCTTCTAGAAGCTCCTTTCCAAAGTATCTTCTCAATCCTAAATGTGGTAGCTGCTTTCAGTAGGGATATCTCCAACATGTGTTCAGGTTTTTACATTTAGTTTCATCTTTCCATTTAATATTGTTACCAATTATTATATCTATTTAATTCCCTGTATTCATTCTTCTCTCTTTTTATTTAGTACAAGTCTACAGGGTCTCACTTCACAGATTGGATTGCTGGGATTATAGGCTCGCCCCTCCAGGCCCAGTCTCAATTGCCACAGGGCATCCTGTGGGCAGGGCAAGCATGGCAGGCTGAGGATCAAATGGGCCCCTGTGTCTGCCTAAGCAGCTGCTTTCATCCTCTGAACTATCCAACCCCCTCTAATTCTTCTTTCTTCAAAGAGCTACTCTAAATTGTGTTCCTCACCAGATTGTGACTGATGTAGACCATTACTCAGTTATTCTGGTGCCTTCATTCCCGAGTCCTTCTTCAAGCCAGTTTAGAAAATTCTCCAAACTGTTTTCATCCTGTTTTTCTGACCTCAGAACAAAGAGGACTAAGCAATTCTTCCCACCATGGCCATTGGTAAATGCCTCATGAATACATGTAGGGGAGCTCATTCCTTCACTGGAAAAGGTCACAGTTCTCTCACTATGAAGGCTGTAAGCCTTACTTTTAAAGGAAAATGCTCAAAACAGACAGCACTTCCCTGCATTTTTGCGTTCACTTATTGTTTGGTGCAGCATCATTAAATCATTGGACTTGGAAGGAAAATTGCGAATCATTCAGTTAATTTGCTTGCTTGAGGCAGGACTAAGTGTTGATACTTATCTAATTTAGTTTCTCAATGGAAGTTAGACACTAGACATTCATAAAATAATAGATGAGGAATTCAACGCTACATTATACATTATAATGACTTATTAAGAAATTTCTCATCTGGATGGATGATTACAACCTAAAATATTTAAATACTCTTCCATGGTTACTAAGTCCCTGAGTTATTGCATGTTTGTCTCAAATATTTGACTATATAAAACATATCAGAAAAAATAGTCAAATCTTATTATGTTTAAATTACTTTAAAAATAGAAAATAGTATAAATTTTCATATATCTAAATTATTTTTTAAATAGACTAACATTTTAAGGTTTTTTGTATTCATACATTTTATCATTATCCCTATTTGGGTAACTGTAACAGGTGCTACAACTAAGATGTACAAAGGTATTAACTAATAGGCAACTTGTAACGCACAGCTGAACTGAATCAGCATGGTGCTGGGTAAGGAAGGCCCACACGAGGATTGCTGCCAAGGGCATAAAGGAAGAAATGGAGGACAGGGAAGATAGCTCAGTGGTATAAGCGCTTGCCTAGCAAGTGCAAGGTCCTGAGTTCAATGTCCAGTACCAAAAATTAAAATAACATAAAATAAGATTAAATTAAAAAAAGAAGAACTAGAGGACAGGATATGTGTGCTCTTAATTCTACTGGAGAAGCTTGTTGTGTTGTTTTTTCTGATATCAGCTGTGCCAATGATTGGAGGCATTTGGGTCCTCACTGCTTGGAGGATAGCTACAGTTCTTGTTGAGGGAGCTCTGCTCCTTACCTTGAACACTGCTTTCTGGCTCCATTGCAGATCCCTCAGCCTACTGGCACAGATCTTTCATCCTGCTGGCGCAGACTTTCTAGCTTCCACAACTGATATTTGGGCATTCTCAGTGCAGATTCTTGATACAAACTTTCATGGTACACTGCCATGGGCTCTGGCCCTCTGCTAGACATATGGAGGCCATTGTATTGGTCTGTAGGTCTGCAATTGGACAGGTGGAGGACATTGCTATGGAATCCAGGCCTTTAGTTGGGATCTTTGGGTCTCTAGTGTGTGTATAGATATCTTTCCCTCTTTTGCATTTGACTGTTTTATATTATGTATCCTGTATTAAATCTATTCTTTTGCAACCTATAAATTTCTGGTGTCAGATTTTTAGCTATGTCATAAATCCTAGATTTTTTGGTTTAATATACTGATGCTTCCATGACTGCAGAAGTCTTACATTCATGTTCTTACTAAAAGCATGACTCATCCACATGGCTGACATTGACAAAAGATCTACAAAGTGAGGTACAGGGTTACAGGATAAATCCTGAGGGGACTTGACTGACCTTATCAGATACAAAGGTTACATTTCTTGTTATATAGGTCTTGCTTTATCTCGGTCTTAACCATCCAGTAGAAAAGTATAAAAACGAGGTATATAACATAAAGCAATAATAATAAGCTGAGCTGTAAAAATGATTCTAGTCAACAACTTCTTTGGATAACCCACTACTATTGTGGACTGCTGGACTGTGTTGGAGTGTTTCACTGAATTCAAGCACCTATAATAATTGAATGATACTAGAATACCCATATGTGACATGACTAAACCAAAAAAAAAGGGGGGATACAAAGGAAGGACCATTCTGCATTTGTATATACAGAACAGATAGGATAAATATACAGGTACTTTCACGTAATTCTATGAGAAGAAAGATTTGTACTATTAGTGTTTGGACAGGATATCCTGTCTGCTTCTTGTACTATGGATAACCACTAGGAAGATGTAAAAAGTATTAATTATTGAAACTGTACTATAATTAAGCTTTAAAAAAAGATAGGTATACAGCTACAATTCTCTTAATTCTATGAATAGAAGGATCTTCTCTAATAGTGTTTGTAAATAGAATATCATATCTGAGCCTTGTACAACAAATAACCACTAAGAAAACAATATTCAATGTATTAATTATTGAATCTGTTCTAATAATTTGATTTGAAATCTCTCATTGCTATTTGTTCAATAAAATTATGGAAAAGAAAAAGCTGGTCAGGCTATGCCCTATGGTATGAGTCAGATTAACCTTAAAGGTAAATTGTTCCCTCCTGATATAAGGCTTCCAAACATGATGAGCTTTGATTTGATCCAGGCCTCTTTCAATATACTATTTCAGAAATTTTATGCTTTTGGGTTAAGGAGATATCTTAGTGGCCTAAGTGTCTGCCTGGCAAGTGCAAAGTCCTGAGTTCAATCCCCATATGAAAAATAAATTAAGTAAAAAAAAAAAAAAAAAGAAACCCTATACTTTCCTCTCCTTGTGTTTTGGAAGTTCAATATCAGTGGAATTAAATTATTTTGCTCACATATCCCTTAGACAATTTTGGAGCACTATTCACTATTCACATATCTTTTCTTAAGTTTAATTTCATCATAAGTTTTAATAGTGGCAAAGGATATAATTTTAGCATGTTGAAAATATTGATATTCTAAAATAGAACTGCTATATTACTTTAAAAAATATATCCAATGCAATCTAAATTCACAAAGATTTTATATTCACTATCATTTATATTGATAACATTGAACAAGTTCTTTAAAAGTCATAAATTATGCCTTGGACATTTTCCTCCTAAGTTCATATTTCCCTTCAGTTTCCCTACAGCATTTGCTTACATGTTACAGCTTGTGTCTAAAGGTCCCCTCAAAGCTTCCTTAACTCATAGCTGGGGCTTTCCGGAGCTGGTTGGATCTAGGGTGTGTGATACTGAGATTAAGCATGTGTGGTACTAAAGCAGCCTATCCTTGGCTTAGGATAGTTCTGGGTGTGTAATCGAGGTGCACCCTGGGTGTGGATGGCGTGACCCAAAACAGGTGTAACCTGGGTGAAGTAAAGGGGAAGGGGAGCACGCTTAGCTGTCAGCTTCTTTGGTGCATCCTGTATTTCCTTCCTCAGGCTGTTTCTTTTCTGCAATGCTTCTCTGTCGTGGTGCTGTGCCTTGGAACCAGCCACCTCCAGACCGAAACCTTTACAAACTGTTAGCTGAAGGAACCCTTTCCTCCTTTAACATGTGGGTGTCAGATGTCTTATTTCAGCAAAAAGAAAAGCAAATGTGACAGTAATATTGTAATGCTTGCAAGCCTTTTAATGGTTATTCACAAGTACACTGAAGAAATATCCTGCAGCTTCACCTGTGTTTTATCCTATGACTTTGTTCTGCCATCTCACTTGGGTTCTGATACTGATTTGTGACTTGCTTTGGCCAGTCTAAGACTAGCAAATGTGATGCGAGCAGAGGCTTGTGAAGCTCTTGAGTGGCTTTCCTTCTGTGTTGTGTGTTTGCCAGAGCGTCTCTGCTAAAGGCCCAAACACACCTGAGCAGAATTGAGTGTCTCTATCTCCCCCAGCCTCGACAGTCAGCTGCGAGCCAACACAGATGTGTGAGCAAAACCAGCCAAGATCATTAGCATCCCCAAGCCAAAGTCCAGCTGCTCCTCACAACTGAACAAATGGATGCTCATTGATTGCTGGGATATTGAAGCTTTGTGCTGCTTTTTATGCAAAATGGACTTCTATGTAAAATCTGATTCACTCTATCATACTTTATTATAAAATAAGACTTAATTATTTTGCTTCAGTGACCATCAGCTCTAAATGATACAAGTATTACCCTTTATGTTCATCAATTCTATTATTATTAATGAATGGCTAACCCAAATAATCTAAATGTGTTGTAATATTGATGCATATTTCTTAACCAGAAGAGTAAATTTTTAAAAAATATGTATCTCGTAATTATACAGCAGGTTTTTGAATTTAAGAATATATGGATGAATATTACATACTACTGAATGAACCAAGGGAAGTAATTCTACTTATTTTAAAATATTATCCAGGTATGGTGGGTGACACACACCTGTAGTCCCAGCACTTAGAAGGCTGAGTCAGGAAGATCACTGAAAGTTCCAGGATATTCTGAACTACATAATGAGACCCTGTCTCAGAAAACAAACAAACAGGCCAGGGAGATAGCTCAAGAGTCTAACTGCCTGCCTGGAAAGTCCAAAGATCTGAGTTCGATCCTCAGTACCACATGCCGTACCAGCCCCACACCCTGCCAGCCACTGAAACGGAGTGTGGTGCACATGCCTGTAATCCCGGAGCTGTGCAGTAAGGTTCTGTGCTAAACAAATAAATGAATATTTAAAAAACAAACAAAACCCCAAAACAATATTTATACATACGAATATTCAAAAGCCTGGCCTAAAAATAAAAGTGTTATGTATATACATAAGTTCATCATAGTTATTGTAGTTTTATTATAAGAATGTCATTTAATATTTTAGGTCTTCCCTGGTTATATACTAAATTTAGCATAGTGATTTATAACGGAAAATATTTTGATGATTTAACAGTAGACATATCATAGACCATATCTGAATTTTTTAACATAAAGACAGGAGAATCATCTGATTTACAAAACAATTTTTAAAATTCAAGTTTGTAGAGGCATTTATTTTTAATTTCTAAGTTTATAGAGGCATTCGCTTTTGAAAATAGAATAAATAATTCAATCTGTATCTTCTTTTGTGTTCCACATATCCTTACAACTGAAGTAATGTAGCAAAGAACATATTCTTATTTTTTAAAACAGAGCGACTATTGTGCAAAGAGAGGAGGTGGTTTTTAGGAAAATCAAATTGTGGGAGGATTACATTTTGAAAATCTGAAAGTTAACTTCACTTAAAATATAGTTTCAAAAACCTTCGTTTTGAAAATATATGTGTTCTCTCAGGAGTAAACACATCCTGGTCCTTTTGATGCGACTGTTACAGAAAACCAGACAAATGAAGTTGCTTTGGCCTGTAGTATGTAGATTAGTCTTCTCTCTTCTTTCTTTCTTTCTTTCTTTCTTTCTTTCTTTCTTTCTTTCTTTCTTTCTTTCTTTCTTTCTTTCTTTCTTTCTTTTCCTTCCTTCCTTCCTTCCTTCCTTCCTTCCTTCCTTCCTTCCTTCCTTCCTTCCTTCCTTTCTCCTTCCTTCCTTCCTACCTTCCTTCCCTCTCTCTCTCTCTCTTTCACATTTTGCTACTTGACAGTGTCTCTTTGAATAACCCTCCAAACTTTACTTAATATGAAAACCAAGAATTGTCTCTTGAGAGCATAGTGCTAAAAGTCGAATAAAAGCCTAATTTCACTGCTGTAGGATATCTTTTTTACCTATTATAGAAATGGGTAAGAAACATGGATATATGTTTATTAAGTAGTAGGAGGAACATAAAACTAAATATACTGCATAACCAAAGAACAGAGCAGAAATTATACTGGGAAGAAGGAGAAAATTATGTGATATACCACAATGTTCTCAAAATTAGTAAGCATTTACATTGTAATTTAGCCTTTGACAGCCTGGAGTAAAATGTTTAATTTTACTAATTTTCTAATCAATAAAATGTGCTTAATTATGAAGTGATGCCTACACTTTATGCCATGAGGACCCCACAGCCAGGCTAAAGAAGAACTTATCCTGCATCAATGTTGACTATCAATACCCATGAAAGACAGTGAGGAGGATGCAGAAGACATATATTTCAGTAGCTTTTCATCACCCACAGTGTGAAGCTCAAAATCTTTAGAGTACTATCGACAGTCTCACTTAATGTGTTCACCCAACATTTCTGTATAAACTAAATTTGATGTAAACCAACTTATTCATCCTCTCGAATTATTATTATTTTTTTAAAACTTCCTTCTCAAGATGGGAAATCCTACTCAAAAACTCATAAGGAGGATATGTGTCTATCTCAATGCTGAGAATATTTGCTTTTACTCTGACAAATCTAAGATCCAGGTCAAGTGCCACAGATCAAAATCTTGGCTCAGCACCTTCAGCCAGTGCCTTTTCCTCCTTCTAAACTTCAGATGTCTTTATTACTCTATAATTTTTGTACTCTAACACATTCAATTCAGCATTATTACTTATACTTTTATTACTGTTTGTACCTTGTTAATTAATTAGTAAGATTCTTGGGAGGCCAGAACAGTTTGCTACTAAATAATGAGTGCATATTGTTGAACATTTCTTGTCAATAAATGTTCAAAGCCCTTTCTTGTCTTCTCTTATTGTTAGCATATATTACTACTTTTTAATTTCTCTGAAAAAATTGAGATAAATGTAGTGAAATTTTGTACACCTTATGAATACAGCTTTGCCTCTAGCTATCTATTCCCATTCTTGTCTTTGTACTACTGATCATGAAACAAACTGACGTTCATATTTCATCCAAGTACAGTTTTATTAGAATTTCTAAGAATAAGGTCCAGAAACAGAAGTTTTAAAAAAGCTTTCTGTAGTTGATAAACTGTATTTTCAATCTCTAGAATTCATTCTAAGTTTCTCACCACAAAGATATACCTCCCTTGGGGCTGAGGAGATGGCTTGGCAGTCTAAGCACCTACCAGGCAAGCACAAGATTCCAGCGTTCAATTCCTGGTCCCATGTGCCACACTGGCCCTGGAACCCTGGGTGCACTGTTCCAGCCTTGAAACCGGGCATGGTGTAACACATCTGTAATCCTTGTGCTCAGGAGGCTGAGACAGGTGGGTCACTATGCGCTGGAGCTGTGAAGCAAGACTCTATACCAAAGGAATACTATGAGCTGGAGCTGTGAAGCAAACCCCCGTACCAAATGAATACCTCTCTCTAGTCACTTCATTCTATTTATGTCTGTATCTTCCTTTAACATCTCAGAATGATAAATTTTTCTCCAAATCCAAACAAACAATTGAAAGGAGGAAGATTTGTCCATTTTTTGTTATAATTTTGGTTATTTCTTCCTACTTTCCCAATTATAGATTACTATCAGAAAATGTGTTCAGTTAAGCAGTAGCAGTCCAGGTTCAGTCATCAGAGAAACACAGTCAGCTAAACAATAGAAATTTAATATGAAGACTACAATTTTCTAAAAAGTGAAAACTATACAAATATCTAGAGTTGAGACAAAGGACAAGTTGGAAAGGATTTAGACCTCTTTGCAGGATTTGTATGATTTAACCCATTAGACAATAGACAACATAAAGAAGAGATAATGACAATCTCCAAATATTTTTCTTCCATCTAGAATTCTCACATTTCCTCCTGTCTTCTAGACTTTTTCTGGACAAATGTTGAAGGAACAGGTCAGTGTGGCTTACACAGAGCTCATTCATCTGTAATACCCCTTCACTTACAAAAAATTAGACTATAATATAGGATTTCCAAATTACAAAGCAGAAAGCTAGGCATTTACCACCTTTACTCTTTCTCTCTCATTTTCCATAGTCGATTCTTTATGAACACTTCAAAGCTGCATGCATTATCTGAATATCTCTAGCCCCGCCTTTTCTGCCCTTCTCCCCACCTTGGTTTAAGCAGATGCTTCCTCTTGTCTGTAATATCACACTAGTTTCCAGCTTATGTGTTTTGATATCTTTCTGCCTTCTTACACATCCATGCTCTGAAACAAATAGTGTAATTTAAATTAAATGGGTAGCATCACATCTCTGCTCACTATCACTGATAGAATATAATCTATGCTTAAAACAGTCAATGCTTAGCAGACTCAAGACAGGAAAAGATTTTTATACAAGGAAAGGGTAAAGTGTGCTTTATTGATGTTCGTTATAGGCCTCCAGAATGAATACATTCAGAGAAGAGGCATTGGATGGAAAAGGAAGAACTGAATTATAGAAAGTAAATAATATGATAACTCTTTCAGATATGAAACTTGGTTGAAGACTTTGAAATGACTCATTAGGAGGTATTGATAGATCAAGTGGATTAATTTTCAATTCAAAGTATTTTCTTAAATCTACACATTTACAGGAATCTATATGTATTCTTTCTTTCCTTTGGTTTAATTGGTATGCCTCTATTCGAAGGAAAATCTTTTCATATGAACTCAGTAATTCAACTAATCCTTAGGTTTCCGTTTTCCATGTATTTCCCCATACAACACTAAATTTTAAGTGTTTCTTTATTTATCAACTTTCTTTCATCACTGAAAGGTGTTTTACTGTCTCAAATGCACCCTTACTCCCTTTCTATCCTTTTTTCATGAAATCCCCTGAGAACAGTTGTGCACATGGTCCATGTATATTGAACATTCTTATAGAGGATTGTGCCTCTGTTCTTTGTTTTTTATAAACATTGCATATTTAAAACCACTCTATCTGCTTTCTATCACCAACTTTTCAACAAAATGGTTCCTGCATATTTAGTCAACAATTCTCATGTCATCAAATCCTATGGATGTTTTTCAAAAATTTTGTGATGCTTTAGTCACTTTTCCACATAATGCTTGGCTTTCCATCTAGCTTTTAGGTTACTTTTTTATAGGCCCCTTTGCACTACTAAACACTGTCTATATAAGACATATTTGCAGCCTTTAAGGCTCATTTCTAGGGTATCTTCTCTCCTCATGTTATACTTCCATCTTAAATGATTCATGTGTATCTTTGTCTTCAAAAGCCATATGCTAATGACTCTTGGGAAATTTATCTCTCAGGAGTGCAAACAACTAGGTTTAAGCTCAAGCTCTAGACAGTGAGGTCTAAAGAAAAGCGACAGATGGAGAAGCGTTATGAAAGATGAGTCAGCCTTATTTCATTTGTCATTACTTCAAACCAAAGCTGAATTCTAGAGAAAGTCACTAAATTTTAGTCAAAACTTTAAAAATCATTGAGCAATGAATATTCATTTGGATAAAACGTTTCCCTCTCCTCCATTGCTTTATATATCCTTTGTAAAATGTCTTAATTTGGCCTATGAGTGTGGCCAATGCATTTTTAAAACAAGGAACACCTTAAAAGGTCTATATATATGTTATGAATACCGCATTACAGCTATGTGTGCCAGGAAGCTCTGGTGAGTCATGTCCCTGGGAAAACCTTCCACTTTGGTCTTCCCTTCAAGCAAGTCTCTCAGCTGCCTCCTGATGTAATTGTACATAGGAAATATCGTTAAAGTTAACGAGTTATGAAACTGCCTTTGGAAATACTGTTTTGTTAACTTATGCCATGTTTCACATGATTTTCCTGTATGTTGTTATCAAATTATGTGCATTTTGGCTATGTTATTGTGTCTGATATCTGTTGGTGAAACATTTGAGACAGCTCCTATATTGCAGCAAGATTTAAATACTATGGAGCTTTTGAAGGCATCAAGTTTTTAAAAAATTATCAAAAATTAGTCTAATTATCTTTAATATTATTTGAGTTATAGTTTTATATTGATGGAGATAGTATGAAGCAATAATATGATCTCCATCAAATGATCATTGGTTTGACAGTAGTGTGTATATTAACATTGCAATAAACAGACTTTATTTTTTGTAAATAGTTTTATTGTATCTCAATGATATTGCTTTAGTATAAGATGGTGTAAGAGTGATTCTAATATGCAAAATATTTTTATTTTGATTATTTCTTACATCCATTTATTGTTTTTAAATATCAATATTTGTATATTCAAATGTTTAGGCAGGTCGTTCTGGTATTTCACAGTGTCATATGTTCTAATAATGCCTTGATTGTTTTATTAGTAGTGATACACATTCATTGGCTTCTCTTTTGTGCTTCATTTCATACTATTTCACACAACTTTTCATAGAAACAGTATTTGATTAGAGACATCTGCAATGTTTGAAAACATTTTCCCAGTATCTGATGCATTGGATCCTATGTAGGACCAGCTGTTCCCTCACAGATTCCGTTACACTTCTTAGAATTAGTACACAAACATGAGTGTTGTCTATGCATCGGAGGTCCTGATTGAAATTGATAATAAATTAGCTATGCCTGTGTCATGCCTACAGATTTCTTTTCTGAGCCTCTAATTCATTTCCCCACAGGCATGTCTTACTTTCAAAAGCAGCATCATTCCCTGAGTGCCTTTTTATCCATATTCTGGTTAATCCTTACAAGAAATGCATATGTTGACTCAAAGTGGATAATTTTCCAAAAGTCACTAATAAATGTAAGTGAAAAACAGTCTTGATATCATGTCTGTTCCTAAAGCAGTGATCCTTTCATTGTTTTTACTTTCTATCTTCTAAACTCTGGAATTTCTTGTCACCATTCACAGACAGCACTGATTCACTGTAGCAACTTCAGAATAACAGTGAAATGAGTTTTGATACGGTAACGGTAACTTACTTTACTCTTTGTGTTCTTGGCTTTACTTTTCCACTTTCCTTTAGGTTTGCTTTCTTTTTACCTTAGAGATGTTGTGCTTCCTTTTAAATAAAATACATTATCATAGATTTTTATAAAATATCCAAAAGTAGAATACAACTGATTCATATAAAGGATTTTATTATTTTCCTTAAATGGTCCTAATTCTTCTATCAAAAAATTTTCTACTAGGGCCCGGCAGATGATTCAGTAGAATAAGTGCTTCCTTGGCAAGCACAAGGGTTTGAGTTCAATCCTTGGTTCTACCAAAACAAAACAAAAATTTCTTTTAAAGTAGTATTTTTAAAGATTTTAATTGTCTTCACATTCAGTTATCATAAGAGCAAAAATCCAGAATGACTTCTCAAGTTAAGGAAAGTAAAAATAAGTTAAATGGAAACTATATACCTTTACTATATGTCCTCATTCTTTTCCGATATTAACATTCAGAATACATTGTTGCTTGTATTCTGAGATTCCATCTCTCTGTTGTAACAACTTATGCTCTGAGAGTTCATCTCTCTATTGTAGTAACTCACACTTCAAATCAATAACTAAGTACTCCTTCTAGGACAGCTTGATGTGTTTTGTTTTAGAAATATGGACACCTCAGTGGTATTAGATATACCTAAAAATAATATCTTGAATTCAGGATGCCATTCCCCTCTAGAAGGAACTCAAGGCCCTGAAAATATGGCCAATTTCATGGCTCAAACACATCCTTCCTGGAAACTTGAACATCAATATAAGTACCGACAGTAAAAGATTATAAATCAATTCAATACAATGAGAATTGTGGGGGCTGGCCAAATAACTAAGAAGATTACAGCACCTACAAGCAGGCCAGGAATTCAATCCCCAGGCCTGCTGTGCCCTCCCTACCCCAGGGACACACTGAAATGGTGATTGAGACTTCATGTGGTGGTGGTGTGTGCCTGTAATCCCAGCTCCTGAGAGGCTGTAAACAGGCAGACCACTATGAGTCCAATCTAATATGAGAACCTGAACACCCTGTAGACCTTTCTCTAAAAATAAATAAAAGAGAACTGTAAGCTTCTCCTGAATAAAATATAACAAATTAAACAAGTATAATATTATATAATAAGAAACAGGAATGTCTTCCTGTATGGACATATCGATGGAGTTGGACCACTACCATTTTATGACTCTGACTGTAAAAATTGATTTTTGAAAGAATAGTCATCAGAACAATGTGTAAAAAAAGCTAAGAAAAATAGTAGGTGAAGAAACATGATTTAATCAAAGGATCAAAATTAATAGCACCATTAAGGTGCAAATAGATGCTACATGTCTTCAGATGTGATAAACTGAAAATAATATATTAATTACGTACCTCCCAAATGATGAACAAAGCCAGAAAAAAATTTCATAAAGAAACCAAAGAACCACAAAGAATAAGTATCTAAAAATTATTTTGATAAATAACCAGAGAATAAATATGTTAGGCTTTGGGGCTTATGTATACTGTTCGTATTTTTAAAAAATGAAGACCCCTTTAAAAATTCTTAAAGTAGAATATGTTACAAAAAAGCCATGTGCTGAATTTGGCCTGTGGGTATGTAGTTTGTCAATGCTTGTTCTAGAAAATAACTTTTGAAAATAAGTCTTTTTTTAAAAATCATGAAAGAAAAGGAAAAGCTGAAGAATTTGTTAAGGTTGTAGAAATCCACAGAGCGTTAAGACAGAATGTCACACAAAATTCTGGACTAATTCCTAAAGCCATTATTGTTTCATTGTTTTTACTTTCTGTCTTCTATCCTCTGGAATTTCTTATCACCATTCAGATAGCCCTGATTCATTGTAGTAACTTCAGAACAACAGTGAGAGTTTTGATAGCATAACTTACTTTACTCTTTGTGTTTTTGGCTTTACTTTTCCATCTTCCTGTAGAAGAATTTTTTTAAGGTTGTAGAAACCCATACAGCATTAAAAAAAAATGTCGTACAAAAATCTGGACTGATTCTGACTGTACAAATTGCTATCAATGGCATTCCTGAAGCAATTAATGAAATTGGGGCATGAATTATAGATTATTCCAATATTAGATCAATATTAAGTTCCCTGTGTTGGAAAAGTATCCCACAGATGTGAAGACTACTGTGCTCTTAGACAATACTTACTATATGGGGTGAGCCTTGAGATATACAATTTTTTCAAATGGTTTATGTGTTTATAGATACATATGTACACATAACAAATGTGACTGTGATAAAACATTAAAATGGATAAATTGTGTAAAGGGTATTGTGATCAATAGATTCTAGACTGGCTCCCAAGACTTACAGTGTCTGTTGGACTTCTTCGTATAATCCACCCTCTCAATGAGTATAAGTGGGACCTGTAAATACAAGGTCGCCATGTACTGATTATATTGTGCACAGTAAAGAAAAATATATTTTGTGGATGTTATTAAACTACTCAGTTGCCATTAAATTAATGAAAAGGGGAATTATCCCAGATAGATATGATCCAAACAAGTGAGTGCTTTATGAATGTCTAGCTGCAGAGGAACACGCTTCTGTTGGCTTTGACAAGGCTAAAGGAAGAACAACTGAGACACTAAACTGAGACGTTCTCAGGAATCACCCAATGCAGGGTACGATGGAGTGCTGATCAGGCAAAGGTGAGAAGCTCTGTTGGATAGCCAGTGCATTTCATAGAACCCTAAGAATGATCAATTCTTAGCAAGGCTAAGTCAACTGTACATTAGGAGTTGGCCGAAATCTGTCCTGCCACTCTTTCTTAACTTAAAAATTTAATGGCATACAATGACAGTCAATTGGTCACTTGCTACCTGTCACTGGTTTCATACTGCAATAGCAGAAAAGGTAAAATACTTTCTTTATTTTGCCATTTATTGAAACTGATCACCAAGTCTTTTCTCTGGTTCGAAGACTAGTTAAATGTGCTTCTACATAATTCTATGAGAGGCAAGATCTGCACTATTGGTGGTTGGACAGGATATTATGTCGGCTTTTAGTGCTATGGTCATCCACTAGGTAAATAATTATTGAATCTTTGATATAATTCAGCTATATAAAAACCTGTAAATATAATGTCATGTATGCACCTTGTACAATACCAAAACGTTATGAAAACAGTT
>PVKA01004125.1:81513-95838 GCA_004027165.1 Ctenomys sociabilis | reverse complement strand
CCTGGCTGCTTTTAAGATGTCTTTGGCTTCCTTGATTCTCTTTCATTTAGTTCATACTTCAAAAAACGGTTTTCATGCTCACTTTGGCAGCCCATATACTAAAATTGGAATGAAAAAATGTTTTCATTTTTACTAGTGCTTTTTTTGCAGGGCGTGGGGGAACAAGGACATAAATATTAAAAATAAACAATTTAGTCTTTAACTCCATTCTATACTATACTTTTTACTAAGGCCTAGATACAGTTCACTTTGTAAGATCAATTTAATTTCTTCTCTGTAGGAGGAGAAGAAATTTAATTTCATTTTTATTTTGTGTATTGAGTATAGGGTCTGCAGGGTCTTAGTATACAGATTGGACTAATAGTGATCCTCCTGTTTTCAGCCTCCCAAGTGTTGAGATTAAAGGTATATGCCACCACGCCCAGTCTTGGTTTCATGCCCCTGGGGGCATGGCCAGTATGATGGAAATCGAACCCTGTCCCATTGCCTGCCTAATCAGGTGCTTTAGTCTGCTAGGCTATCTGGTTTGGCCTCTGTAGACTCTTGAATGTATAGTCAGTGTGCTTTGCTTTTCTAAATGAGTTACCATCCATCTGCATTTTATTGCTATTTTCTCTTTCATTTGCCCTCAGTGGATTCTTTTACATTTATTAATTATTATTTGATTGGTTTCTCTGAAAGGAGTTCTCAAAAATGTATGTGCTTAGCTTCAAATTTCTTGTAATAAATGTGGGAGTTGAGATAATTTTAAGAAACTTGGTTGCTTGAATGTTGTTACACTTCTATATTCTCTTCCCCCAAGGATTGTGTTCTTACTTGAAGCAAAATTACATTGTTATTTTTTTCTTTTCAAGAAATGTGGTTTGGTTTTGAGTTGGAAGAGAGTACAAGGTGCTTCTGGGAAACTGCAAGGTAAGACCTTTTCCTTATTTAGATTACTTTTACCTGTTGTAAGTCAGTATTTTATATTTTACTTTTATTATCTTTTTTTTAGTATGGGGTTAAAAAGGCAATTGAAGCTGTTGGCTGAGATTTGAGGTCAATAGTTGGCAAAGTAGAATAGGAAGGAGTTAAAAGAGAAAAACTATTAAGAATTTGACCTATTTGTTATCTTTTTTGTTTGGAAGCAATACTAAATAATGAAGATGAGACAATTAGGGCTAAGGGTGTAGCTCAGTGTTAGGGTTGATGTTTAGCATGTGCACTATCCTGGAGTCAATATTTAGTACTACCACAATGAAAAAAGTTGGGATAATTAAAATTTAGGCAAAAATGAGGGGGGGAAATTGATTAGGTGACCTTTATTCTTTTTTTTTTTATTTTCTTTTTGTCTTTTTTTGAGACAGGGTCTCACTATGCAGTTCAGGCTGGCCTTAAGCTTACTTTGTAGCTCAGGCTGGTCTCGAACTCACAACAATCCTCCTGTCTCAGCCTCCCGAGTGCTGGGATTACAGGCCTGCGCCACCATGCCCGCCTTGGTGACCTTTATTCTTAAAAGAAAACCTTTTTATATTTAGCTGGCAGAAACACCTGTTGGATAAAATAGTATTATAATACCTTAAAATAAGCCAGCTGTAGCATTACATACCTGTAATCCTCAACATTTAGGAGATGGGCATCGGACTGCCTGAAGTTTGAGGCCAGCTTGGAATATCTAGTGAGACCCTGTTTCAACCAAAACCAAAGAATGAAGCTGGGGAGATAGCTCGGTGGTGTAAGCACTTACCTATCAAGTGCAAGGACCTAAGTTTGATCCCCAGTGTCGCATGCCATGCTAGTCCTTGAGCTTCAGGTGTGCTGTACTGGCCACTGAAACCAGGCTTGGTGATGAACGTTTATAATCCCCGTGCTGGGAAGGTTGAAACAGGATGATCACTATGAGTCTTAAGTTGTGTAGTGAGACCCTGTACCAAATAATAATAAAATCCAAAGGGGGGGAAGAAAACCAACAACTTCCCCAAAACAAAACAATGCCCCCCCCAAAAGAAACAGGAAAAATATATCTAAAAGGAATTAAGCCGGGCATGGTGGTGCATGCCTGTAATCCCAGCACTCGGGAGGCTGAGGCAGGAGGAGTGTTGTGAGTTCGACACCAGCCTGAGCTACAAAGTGAGCTTAAAGCCAGCCTGAACTGCATAGCGAGACCCTGTCTCAAAAAGACAAAAAATAAATAAATAAAAATAAATAAATAAAAGGAATTAATTATAAATATCAATTCACTTTGCAAATCCTCACTTGTCTCAAATGTAGGAGTCAGGACAGATGATAATGGAACCAAGATTCTCATACTTGGTAGATGAGTGCTCTAACATTGAGTTATCCTTGGCTCTTTTTCCTTTTTGTGATAGGATTCACCAAATTGCCTAGGCTGGTGTATCTGGAACATGTATCGTTGTGTCTCAGCCTCTTGAGTAGCTGAGGTTTCAGGTTTACAACACTGTTTAGTAGCTTCAGGTGTTAATTTTTTTTTTTTTTTGTCTTTTTGAGACAGGGTCTCACTATGCAGTTCAGGTTGGCCTTAAGCTCACTTTGTAGCTCAGGCTGGTCTCAAACTCACAACCATCCTCCTGCCTCAGCCTTCTGAGTGCTGGGATTACAGGCATGCGCCACCATGCCGAACTATTCAGGTGTTAATTTTTTTTTTTTTTTTTTTGCGGAACTGGGGATTGAACTCAGGCCCTTGAGCTTGCCAGGGAAGCACTTATTCCACTGAGCCATCTCCCCAGCCCCTCAGGTGTTAATTTTTAAAATGTTATTTATTTCAGGAATTTCGTACATTGCAATTGTTGTCAGTTGGTTTTAAGAGTCTGTTGGTATTTTGTTATTCTACTTATTTCCATTGCAATTTATGTTTGTAGTTTTGTATTTTAGTACAGGGTCTACAGGGTCTCTATATAGATCCCACTCGTAGTGATTCTCCTGTTTATAGCCTCCCAAGTGCTGGGGATTACAGGCATGTGCCACCAAGTCCAGTCTCAATCACTATCTCAGCGTTCCTTAGGGATGGGGCCATCATGGCATGCTGGGGAAATGGCCAGTTTCTGCCTAAGCAGGTGCTTTAATCGCTGAGCTATTTCGCCAGCCCCATTGCAGTTTTTTTTTTTTTTTTTTTTAGCAGAACTGGGGATTGAACTCTGGCCCTTGTGCTTGCCAGGGAAGCGCTTATTCCACTGAGGCTTCTCCCTGGTCCTGCAGTTTATTTTTTAAAACAGCATAATTGTCATTCGTCCAGTAGCATTTAAGTGTGGTGTTTTGCCTTTTCTAGTAATTATAATTTGCTGTGAAGCTCTCCTTTTTAGTATCTCAAAACTGCTTAGTATTGTGTATGGAGACTTGCTTAGTTTCAGTTTTTTTTTTTGGGGGGGGTGGAACCCAGAATTGAACTCAGGCTATTACACTTGCCAGGGATGTGCTTATCTTACTGAGCCATCTCCCTGGACCCTAGATTCAAATTTTTATGTTATTTTTTTTTTTAATCTTTTTTTTTTCAGAACCAGGCATTGAACTCCAGCCCTTGCGCTTGCCAGGGAAGCGCTTAAACCACTGAGCCATCTCCTCACCCCCTTTTATGTTATTTAATACCTATTTTGTAAGAATACTGTAAAGGCAGTATTTTTCCTAGAGGGGGCACATGTCAGGTTGTCTTTTCCTTTATACTGAAACCTGTTTTTTTTTTTTTTTTTGCTGGAACTGGGAATTGAGCTCAGGCCTGTGCGCTTGCCAGGGAAGCATGTACTTTTTTTTTGGTTGGAACTGAGGATTGAACTCAGACCCTTGCGCTTGACTGGGAAGTGCTTATCCTACTGAGCCATTTCCTTGGCCCTCAAACCTTTTGATTCGGGCTGGGGAGATGGCTCAGTGGAATATGCACTTCCCTGGCAAGCACAAGGGCCTGAGTTTAAACCCCAGTTCCACCAAAGGAAAAAAAAAAAACCTTTTGATTGGCAATTTCTTAGTTAATTTCATTTCTTAGTTGCAAAATATAATAGTCTGTGTTGAATAATTTTGTCACTGTTTCATTGAAGATGTCTTCATTTGTTAGTAGCATACTTCTACAAGAAGAAACTTTCCCTACTGTCTACTATTTAACTATTTCATAATTGATACAGGAAAGATAGGATAAATGGCTGTATTTCTGGGGGAAATGGTCTGGTGTTCCGTGCATTTTCTACCATTGACTAATGTATTGTTTTGATTTTTCCAATCATTTTTTTAAAAATTCATTTATTTTTTGTATTTACTACAGGGTCTCAGTACACAGATCAGACTTGTAGTGATCCTCCTGTTTTCAGCCTCCCATGCCCTGGGATTATAAGCACGCACCACCATGACTAGTCTCAATTGCTCTCTCATCAAGCCCCAAGGTCTAGGGCTGGCACCAGCAAGGTCCCTGCACCTGCCTAAGCAGGTGCTTTAATCCACTGAGCTATATGGCACCCCTTCTAATCATTTTAAATTCGAATTGAATATTCTATGGTCCTATATTCAGTATGGATTCACTGTAGTTTTTGTCATTTTAAAGCTTAGATTGATTTAAGTTGCCTCTGGAAGGTAGTGGTTTTGATACAGTCCTCACTGCTTTTTATTATGTGCTATAATAAGGAGGTTTCAAGATCATTAGTGGTTTATTTTATTTTTTTGCTCCCTGTCTGGGAATCAGCCACTGCATTTCTTCTAAGAGCTCTGGTTTCTTACAGTTGGAAATTACTTTCATAATCACTAAGTACTAGGTGTACTCATTGTGATTGCTTTAGTCTTTGGTATTTAGGCTTACTAATAATGCACACTAAGTTGACAACTGAAAGATACTTATTTAATCTTTACTGTCATGTCTTTTCATCTTACATAATTGCAGTGATACTCACTAATTATTTGCATTTGTTAATAGCTTTTGGATTCTGTGAGTATAAGGAGCCTGAATCTACCCTCCGTGCACTCAGATTATTGCATGACCTTCAGATTGGAGAGAAGAAGCTACTTGTGAAAGTTGATGCCAAAACAAAGGCACAACTAGATGAATGGAAAGCAAAAAAGAAAGCTTCTAATGGGGTATATTTTCTTGTCTGTTCTATTTCACTGTAAATACTTTCCACTCTAAGTGAATCTAATATGAAGATTGATAAGATCACCATCACTATAAGATGTGCTGTGGCTTAAATGTAGGATGGTATTTTAGATGATAGTTTTTTTAAGTCTTTGTTTATGTATGATGTCTGGTTTGTTTGAGGTTGGGATGAAGGTGGTAAGGGAGGTTGGACAAGGTTAACTTGCCAGAGCAAAACTGGCCAAACAGCTGATTCACTAAGACATTTTCTTTTTTTTTTTTTTTTTTTTGTCTTTTTGAGACAGGGTCTCACAATGCAGTTCAGGCTGGCCTTAAGCTTACTTTGTAGCTCAGGCTGGTCTCGAACTCACAACAATCCTCCTGCCTCAGCCTCCCGAGTGCTGGGATTACAGGCATGCGCCACCATGCCCGGCTCTAAGACATTTTCTTAAAAATGTATTTAGGACAAGGTCTGTAGGTTCTCACTACATAGATTGGACTCATAGTGAGAAAATGAACATTGGTTGTTGTATTGTAGATTGTCATCTTCAAAATAGTTGTTCAGATTACCAGATTATTCAAGCTGTTTTAATTGAAGATACAA
The DNA here is from genome assembly GCA_004027165.1 of Ctenomys sociabilis. Taxonomy (NCBI): domain Eukaryota; kingdom Metazoa; phylum Chordata; class Mammalia; order Rodentia; family Ctenomyidae; genus Ctenomys; species Ctenomys sociabilis. The sequence goes on along the minus strand of PVKA01004125.1, from coordinate 90,190 downwards.
TAAAGGAAAAAAAGTTTCCTTTATTGTATCCTGAACAACTACAGGTTGTTCAGGGTCTTACTACTAGACCTGACTTTTAGTGATTCTCCTGTTTACAGCTTCCTAAGAGCTGGGATTACAGGCATGCACCACCACGCCCAGTCTCAGTCACCTCAACCAATGCCTCAGTGGGTCTGAGACAGGTCTGGCACAGCTGGCGTGGGGATGAAACCCCTGGCCCCTGTGCCTGCTTCTAGATTGCTTTAATCTGCTGAGCTATGTGGCTGGCCCAAGGAAATTTTTATGTGTTGTATTATTGCCAAAACAAAATAGAGTTTAAATAAGTACACAATGCCTCACTTTCTTTTCCTAGTTTCTTTTAGCTACTTTAAGCTGAACAGATCCAGAAATTTATGTATTGTCTTCCTCTCCAAGAAAAACAAACCAAAATAGCATTTTTTCTTTTTTTTTTTTTTTTCATGTGGTTTGATATAGGATCTTACTACGCAGCTCAGACTTGTAGTGATCTTCCTGTTTTTAGCCTCCCAGCTCTAGGATTAAAGGCCTGCGCCACCATAACCCAATTGGATCACTGGCTCAGTGCAGCTGTGGCTGGGGCCAGCGCCAGCGCTAGTGCAGCGTAGCATGTGATGTTGGGATTGAACCCTGGTCCCTGTGCTTGCCTAAGCAGGCACTTAGTCCATTGAGCTATGTCGCTGGCTCCAAAATAGCTTTTTAAGTGCATCAAGCTTTCGTTATGTTTCAAATAGAAATAGCTTCCTGTCCTCTCCTTCACATCCACATTGTATGTTCATTCTTTGTAAAACATCTCAGTGTAAGTATGGCATAAAAAGAATACCCATTATTATCACAAATAACCACTATTGAAAATTTTTTAATCATTTTATTGAGAAACAAATAGCAATGAGGCAGTTTTAAAACCAGTAACTAGCAATTTCAATAATTAATACATTGCATAATGTTGTCTTAGTGGTTATTCATTGTAGAAGATGCAGGCATGATATCCTGTCCACAAACACTGTTACAACAAATCTCTATTCATCGAATTAAGAGCATGCAGTTGTATCTCTATCCTAACTATTTTGAGTACACAGATATAAGACAGTTATTCAATTGTATCCCTCTTTTTTGGTTAGTTTGTCAAAAATATGGAATGCTTCACGAATTTGTGTGTCATCCTTGTGCAAGGGCCACGCTAATCTTCTCTGTATCGTTCCAGTTTTACTATATGCGCTGCTGAAGTGAGCACCATTGTTAAAATTTTGGCTTTTGAGACATGGCTTCCTCTTCCCTCCTCTCTTCATGTAGCACCCAACATATGTATCTACCTCACAGATTTTCTTTATTATTATTTTCTTTATTATTATTTTTTTGTGGTACCAGGGATTGAGCTCAGGACTGTGCACTTGCCAGGAAAGCACTTATTTTACTGAGCTATCTCCCTAGCTCCATTCATCTATGTTTTGCTTTTGTCTTAGATTCTTGTTGCAATCAGTTTCCCTGTTGAAATTCTTCCTATTCTAATTATAATTAACATGTCCTTTGTTTTATACAACCTTTATCTACCCTACTTTTAGACAATTAGATGTTTCTTTGTAAAGCAGATTTTTGTGATGTTAGTCTGCTTTGTACTATATATTGTTTGTATCTGTTAGAGCCACTTGCACCAGGGCTCATTCCCACCTCTACCTTCTTTATCTTATTACAGATAGAGAGTAGAGAGTTGGTAATGTCTTAGCTGTAGTCACAATGGTTTGAACATTTTTAATGTTGCAGTTATCTTCTTTCTTTTATTGTCTTTACACATCTTTATATAAAATATAGTACTAAAAACAGTTTCTCTCGATTATAGAATTTTATTTTAGATCATCAGTATTTCTTTTCATATTACTAAAATATTAAAACAGCTGCAATAACAGTATTAAGTTTTCCTTGTACTAATAACTGAATTTGAATTTTACAAGAAAGCATGTAAAATGCCAGCTATTTAGGAGACTGAGATTGGGGGATGTTTAGTTTGAGCACAGCCCCAGAAACAGAGACACCCTCTTGTCTTCAGAAGAAAACAAGCATGGAATCAGTGTGTTGAGATTTTTTGTCTTAATTCCTTAGGACTCACTATCATTGAGTTTATCATTGTGAATAGCCTTAATCTTTAGTATTTGTTAATGGTATACTTTAAACTCTGAAAATGAAATAAATTGTTTTTATTATATATTTTTCTTTTAATCAGATTTTATTGGTACATTTTAGATTACCATGGATAATTTGTATCCCTACATGATATAACTTTTTTTCCTTTTATTTTCTTCCTCTCCCCTCAACCCCTCTTATCCTCCCCATTTACAAAAGCTTTGCTTCCCTTTTGTCTCTGCCTCTGTGTGTGTGTGTGTGTGTGTGTGTGTGTGTGTGTGTGTGTCTGTCGGTCTGTGTATCTCACATTTTTCCTCCCTTTGGTCTTTCACACAGGATCATGATATGCAATTAATGCTGGCCTTGAGCTCACTTTGTAGCCTGGGCTGGTCTCAAACTTGCACCAATCTTCCTTCCTTGGCCTCCTGAGTGCTGAGATAACAGACATGTGCTACCATGCCAGTTTGTTTGTTTGTTTGTTTCTTAAACTTTTGTTTCCCCTCTCCCCTCTCCAGTTTCCCTCTCTATTTATTATATATTTATCTAAACAGGAAATGGACAGTGATCTGAGGCTGTGACGATTACCCAGAATAACACTGCATGTGTTTGTATCTTCAGGGATGGAATTGAAGTTTCTTTATTTTATTTATTTGTTTATTTTTGTGCACTAGGGTTTGAACTTGAGCCCTTCCACTTGCCAGGCAGGTGCTTAAGCCATAGGGCTATATCCCAGTTCTAAAGTTCCTTTAATAAAAACAAAACATAGAACAGTTATTTCAAATAAGATGAAAAATAGAAAGAAATGGGTTTATTTTATTTATTTATTTATTTATTTTTGTCTTTTTGAGACAGGGTCTCACTATGCAGTTCAGGCTGGGCTTAAGCTCACTTTGTAGCTCAGGCTGGTCTCAAATTCACAACAATCCTCCTGTCTCAGCCTCCCGAGTGCTGGGGTTACAGGCCCGTGCCACCACGTCTGGCTAGGGTTTATTTTATTTATTTATTTTTTTTCAAATATCACTCATTTTTTCAAATGAGTTCTTATATTAGACACCTGAAATACAAATTTATTAAAGAGCAAAGTAAAAGGTAATAGGAACAGGCAGATCTTTTACAAAAGGGAAGAGGCCCAAGAAGTCTCTGGAGCAAGGGGAGCAGAAGACGATGGAAAAAGATTGAAGGTGGTGTGGTGCTTGCTACATCATGTCAATTTGAGGGGTCTGAAGCTTGGCTTGCCCCAGATTGACTCAGCAGTTAAAAGGGTATATAAAGGGAGTTGAAGAAGGATTCTGCACTGCCACTTCCTTGGAGGAGCTCTGATCTTCATAGCCACCTCCTTGGAGGAGCTTTGGTCTTCACAGTCAGCCTGGATGGAAGGGAGGCTTGATAGACGCTCTAATTGCCGCTCCTTCCTCTGCTCTTTGCTGTTTTCTGCGTTGTGTCAAGTCTTCTTTTGAGCCATGGACTGAAACCTCCACTAACTGTAAGCTAAATAAACTTTGTCAGGTATTTTGTCCCAGCAGTGAGAAAGGTGGGATATGGAGATATATAATTTATACGTAGTGATCTTACAGAGAAGGGATTCTAGCTGTAATGATGCATCTGCCTTTGTGATGGATAAGACACACACACACACACACACACACACACACACACACACATACATGATGAATATAATCATTATGTACTGCAAATATATATTAAGAAATTTTTTAGAAATCATTTAAGAAGGGCTGGGGAGGTACCTCTGGGGTAAGCACCTGCCTTGGAAGTGCAAGGTCCTGAGTTTGGTTCCTGGTGCTGGAAAAAAAAAATTAAGAAATGTCTTTATGTTTTTTTTGAAGAAACAAGTAGCAGTGAGACAGTTTCAACGCAAATTAACAGGACAGGTTCTATAATTAATACATTGTAGACTGTTTTCCTAATGTTTTGGTATTGTACAAGATGCATATATTGTACTTTAAAGACATTATTATAGCAGTTGTCTTTAATCAAAAACTTAAGAGTGTAACTGTATACTTATTTTTTTATAGCTGAATTGTATCACAGATTCATTAATTAATACTATCCACCTTTTTATCTTTCTAGTGGTTGTCCATACATAGTACTAGAAACTGACATAATAACCTGTCCAGCCACTATTAGTGCAAATCTTGCCTCTCACAGAATTATGCATAAATACTGCAAATTTATCCTAACTGTACTGTCTGTACAAACACATCTTGGTTCTTCCTTTGTATTCCCCCCCCCTTTTTTGTGTGTAGACCTATCAAAGATGGGCACTCCGTTGTCATCAAACTACTATAGGTGTCTGAATTCGGCGACACAATATCTAACACAGTCCAGCATTCCACAGTAATAGTGACTTATTTGAAGAAGTTGTTGACTATAGCCCTTTACAGCTCATCCTATTATTATGGCCCCATGTTATTATATACCTCATTCTTATACTTTTCTGCTGGATGGTTAAGACCGAAATAGAGCAAGACAAGACCTATATACCAAAAAAAAGTAGCTTTTGTTTTTGATGAGGTCAGTCAAGTCCCCTGAGTGTTTATCTTATAATCATGTACCGTACTCTGTAGATCCTTTGTGTCAGCCATTTGGATGAGTCATGGCCAATGCTTGACCAGAAAACTTTCTCTCCATGCAACTCTTCCCCAGGCACCCTATAGATCATCAGTCTCCTTCCTCTGTGGCTCCATTATCTCCTTGATCAGAAAATTTGGGGCACAACTGAGTTTCATGATGTTACAATACAGGTTCTCCTATGTCCTGAGTCTTCACTGACCTTGAAAGGCCAAGGCCAAAAAGTTAGCTGACCTTGTGGCTTTTCTATTTCTCCAATTCTTGATCTGTGAACTTAGGTTGTTAACCCTCCAGAATACAAGCTGATTAGTACCCTGCAGCATATGCCGTTCAATGTGTCCTATGTGACTAAATTCTTTTTAGTTGTTGTTGTATATTTCTATTTGTATTTCTTTTTACTTCTTATGCTAGGGAGACTATATGATATTTGTACATGTGTTTCTGGTTTATTTCACTTATATGTTCAAGTGGCATCCACTGAAATATAAATGCTTCAAGTTTATCATTCCTTATAGCTGAGTAATACTCCATTATATAGAAATGCCACATCTTTTTTAACCATTCCTCATGTGATGGACATCTTGGGTGTTTCCAAGATATTGCTATCATAAATTGTGCTGCTGTAAAAATAGGTACACATATATCACTGTAATATGATGTTTTCAGTTCCTCTGGGAAAATTCCCAGTAGGGGGATAGCCGGCTTGAATGGGATTTCCAGTCCTACTCTTTGGAGGAGTCTCCACACTGATCTCCACAATGGTTGTACCAGTCTACATTTAAGAGAGAAGCTGTAGAATTTAGTTCATTATATAGCCTGTGGTGGTGTCAAATTCTCAGTGATCCTCCTGCCTCAGCCTTCTGAGTGCTAGGATTACAAGCATGTCCCACCATGCCTGTCATAAATGAATTTAAAGGTTTGTCTTACTTTTTTGGCTATGTGCATACCTCTAGATGTATGTCTAGTGACATTATTCAATGTCACTTGCCAACGATGTTTTTTTCCTAGAATATCAAAATGATACAAGTTTTAAAAAAATTGAGTAATTCTGTGTATTCTATTTTCACATAACCTAAGCAAATGTAGTTATATATTGGTGAAGTAGACTGCGTATTTGCCATGATTTTTCAAGTTAAAATGTGTGACTAGGTGCTTATTTATTGTTGAGTAGTTGAAGAAATTCAAAAAGTAGTAACTAAGGTTGATGTTAAGATCGTGAGACATCAAGTATTGTGTGCTATTTTATTCAGTCATTTTTTTTCTGACTCGGGCAGATGAGAAAATGCAGTTATATAGTTGTTATTAAAAGAGGAACATGTGTTTGTCTGGAATAAGTGTGGGTTTTTTTTGTTTATTTTTGATCCATTATTTCAGGAAGACTTACACGTTTCTGGAATGCGCCTTGTCAGATAACTTGATGTAAACTTATTTAGATTTAGAGTTGAAACTTTTTCCTCTTCCCATTTCTGAATGATCTTCAGTAAAAATACTTCATTGAGGTACCTATGCCAATCTGTTTGGTCCATGTTGTATTGTGTTTTTGCTATCCAGCAGTATATGGGTAAATAAATCTGCTTCGTTATTAAATGGTGTTTGTTAAACATATATTTAAGGATGAACTTTGACACATGCAGATATTTGAATTATACAATACTCTCTGAAAACAACCAAATAGTTTTCTTTCTAGTAGGAAACATGCTCCAGAGAGTATTTCACATGTTTGCCTAGAAATTAGTTAACATTTTCTCAGAAAGAAAGAACTCTGCTTAGGTTTCCCAAATGCTGCTTTTGGTTTCTGAAAGTCAAAGCCTGAGCCTATAATACCTCTTAGCTACTTCACAGCTGGTAGAGTAGCTTTAGTATTGAGGCTTTTCATTCCTCTGAAGAGAACCAAATCGGGCCACATAGCCGTTTCAGGTAAACAGTTCATTTGTGTAAATCTTATGTGACTGAGCTGACATCTTTTGGTCCCTGATAGTACTCATGCTTATGGTTGCTGAAATGGAAGAAGAAACAACGACTTAAGAAGTTCTTGAGAAATAATAAGGTAGCAGCACTATATAAGATAATAAGTCTTTTTCTGTGAGAGATAAAAAGTTAGACTTTGTCTTTTAAATAATAAAAATAATAATTATTATTATTTTATGTATTTGGTACAGGTTGTCACTATGAAGCTCGGACTCATAGTGGTCCTCTTTTTTTCAGCTTCCCCAGCGCTGGGATTGCAGGCTTGAACCTTGTACTTGTCTAAGCAGGCTCTTAGTCTGCTGAGCTATCTCAACAGCCCTGTCACTTATTATCTGTATAATGTAACAAGTACTTGTGAGAAACATGATGTGTGTGTGGTATTTTTTAATTGTTTTTGGTACTGGCTATCAAGCTCAGAACTTGAGCCACTAAGCTATATTCCTAGCATATGTGTCTTTTTAATGTTATATGAGCAAGTTATGGGGAAGATTTCTATAGTATTTTCAGTTAATATTATTATTTAGTTGGTATGCTTTACCAGGATTAAGTGATAATCCCTGTATTATAAAAGTTTTAGAAGCAGAATGATGAAAAGTTAATATTTCAGCTCTTAACCCTCTCTGGAATACTTGTATTTTGGTGTATATTGCCATCTAGTATTCTTTGTTTATTCTTCCTTTTGTTTATTTTATATAGTATCTCTGAATTAAACTGGCTTCAGTAGAACTATAGAGATCCTTTTGTGAAAATGCATTTTTATTCATTCTTATTTTAGAAGGACTTTAATTTTCTTGTTTGATGTTTCTTTCCTCTTCAATTTAAGAATGCCAGGCCTGAAACTGTCACTAATGATGATGAAGAAGCTTTAGATGAAGAGACAAAAAGAAGAGATCAGATGATTAAAGGGGCCATTGAAGTTTTAATACGAGAATACTCAAGTGAGCTAAATGCCCCCTCACAGGAGTCTGACTCTCATCCCAGGAAGAAGAAAAAGGAAAAGAAGGAGGACGTATGTGTTCTGACATCACACAGTCATATCTCCAGTTATTATGATGATGATACTCTTGTGCCTTGCTTTTGCATTTTAACTCATAAGGGAAAAACAATGACTACGGCTTGGGCAGTATCTGAATATGAAAGAAATGGTAGCTTCTCTTCCACTCATTTCTTTTGAATATACTAAGATGAATTATGGAAAGTGTTCTTCTAAAATATTATGAAATGTTTATTGGTAAACATTTCAGTGTCTTTCAGTATCTTTGTAGGCTATCTTCAGTTTTCTTTGAGCCTAAATATATTTTTAACCTTGCTTGTTCATGTGTTTTATAAAAGCCTTTTGTGTTCATACTCTTATGCAGTGTAATTGGTAGGGTCAGTCAGTTATAAAGTCAGTTGAGGGCCGTATAACTTGTTCTTTCCCCATTGATGGAAAAGAAAAATAACTAGACATTTGTTAATATTAGTTGAAAGGTGGAAATTTTAAGAATATGTTGTTCTTTGGCAGGGTTTATAGGCAAATTTTGTTGCAGTCTTTATTCTGGCTTAGATTGAAGAGAAAGCCTTGCTGCAGTGAGATCTTTCTTGTTCCATTGTCTGGGAGTATTGGAGGGAGACCAGGGCTGGGTGATAAGAGGACTTTTAAAGAGAATAAAATAGCTTTTAATGGCAAGTAATTTGCAATCAAGAAAATATTACAAGTATTATGTTTGCAGTAAAAATGAAAGAGCATTGAAGTTACAGGTAGTATGAGCTCTGTTTTTTAAAAATCTTGCTGGATTTTCCCGCAGATTTTCCGCAGATTTCCAGTTGCCCCACTGATCCCCTATCCGCTCATCGCTAAGGTTCGTTTAAACGTAAGCTTTGACATTATCTTCTTTATTACTAAATTGCCATAATTGTGATTTTTTTTTTTTTTTTTTTTTTTTTTTTTTTTTTTTTTTTTTTTTTTTTTTTTTTTTTTTTTTTTTTTTTTTTTTTTTTTTTTTTT
>PVKA01004125.1:64717-81413 GCA_004027165.1 Ctenomys sociabilis | reverse complement strand
GATTCATCTTTATTCATTACCTCATGTTTCCTTGGCTTTTAGGAGGATATAAATGCTATAGAAATGGAAGAGGACAAAAGAGACCTGATATCTCGAGAGATCAGCAAATTCAGAGACACACACAAGGTAGTATTCTTGTTTTTCACTTGATACCAATCTAGACTTTTTACAGAATCCAGAGAAAACAGACAAGAAAATCAACCTTACATTAGAATATAATTTTTAAGTGCTTTTTGTAGGCTTAATTGATACTGAGGTAAAAAAAAAAAAAAAAAAAAAAAAAATTAGTACCATATTAAAGTGGTCCTTGACATACTGCACTTAGTTTTTTCAGTTGCTCACTACTCTGCAGTCATCTCACTTTAATATGAATAAAATCTAATTTTTTAGAGTTCAACATAAAAATCAAGGTCAGACTTAAAATAGATTCAAGGGGGCAGCAGGATAACATACATATAATGCAGTCTACTTTTGGGGACAGTTATTTAACTTAATCTTAGGGAAAACTTTTCTTTGGAGCTGAGATTAAAATTTAAGATTTATATTTGTATAGATTTAAGTTGAGTGGGGGAGATTTTTAAAAATTAGGTCAGTGGTTACCAGACTTACCAAATTTTAGATGCATGGAAGAACTGTAAATTCCCATAAAGCTAATCTATTCATTGACCCCCACCATTATGATAGAGATCATATGGTGACTAATGCAAGATGAAACTGTCAGCTTGGAAAGTAACAAGGAGTAGGATGTAAGTATGAGCTTCTGTTTTTTATTATATTTATGGATGCCCCCTCAGAAAAATATGCAAAGGGGTAACTGGCTTGGAAATGGGTATTGTTGTTTAGTAAATCCCACTCACGAGTTTTGCCTATTTAAAGCTTCTCTCAATGACAGTGCATCTGTGAATGTTGCTGGTGTTGAAGGTGTTGCTTATGGATGGTAAAATTCAAATACTGCATGAAATGTATTTTGATGTTAGAGTTAATAAGATGTTGCTGCTTCTTAGTCATAGGTTGAGAAATCTTAATTCAGTGAAGTGTTCTGAGATAATAGTAGTCAGTCTTTTTTCCCATTGGTTTTAAAACCCAAGTTGATAATTGCAAAGAATCAGTGGTGCTACATACTTATGGCTTAAATACACAGTGCTTTGTGAGGAATTAGTCATGTCTAAAAGCACAGCTATAACTCCCCCCAAATTTTGGGTGTGAAGATGGTGTTCTGTAGAAATTCATAGTAGAGAAATATTCTGATTTAGGTTCAGTACTCAAATTTAGGACTGAGTAAGCTTAAAAATGGTATATAGTTGTGTGTGTGGTTTACCGTCTTTTTGCTTCATTTGTTAAACCTTGTAATTTTATTTGTCAATTATGAAGAAACCATGTGGTAAAAAAACTAATTCAAAAGACACTTTCTTCAGATTTTAAGAATCACACTTTCAGTGGCTTAGTAGTATTTCATTGGGGGAATGTTTTGAATTTCCAAAATGTGTTTTTAATGTACGAAACTAAAACAACAACCGAAAGTTCTCAATGGGTGGTGTGGGTAGGGGTGGAGGATATTTGGAACTTCAGTAATAAGAATTGAGCTCAGTGAACCTTTGCATGTTTTGGTATGAGTTTATTAAATAACCACAGACTGTCAGGGTATCAGCGTGGCAGGGGGCGTCCATTTACAGCACGGATGAGTCTGAAGAGAGAATAAGGTAAGATTTATGATTTTTTTTCCTGTCCTGTACTCTTCATTACTCTCTTACGTTTTGTACACACCTCATTTCTTCTTTTTCCAGTCTTTTAAAATGTGCCATACATATTCTTTGTGTCTATCTCTCTATCTCTACCTTTGTACACTCTCATCAATAGTATATATTTATAAATTCAGAAAAAATGTTCAATATAGACTAGATTCACTCACTATTTAGAACCACTTTTGAAATGAATTCTGAAACATTTACTTCATATAAAAGAATAGGTAGCACAGTGAATAAGCTTAAGAGTCAAAAATTGAGGAATTGTACAAAATTACTATTGGAACAACTAAAATTATCTGTAAGTATTATCTCAGAAATATATTTCTTTATGTGTATGACATTGAGGTAAGTTTTATGTAATATAGCCTCATCTACAGGATAAATTTTTATCTTCCATTAGAACTGTTTCAGAAATGAGATTTTGCCCCTTTTTGTAGCTTTTTTAGTGTCTGTCTATTCTACCATTTCTTACCTCCCTCTTTATAATTTCAATATATTCAGTATTGGCACTGCCTGCATTCTACTTTAGGATTTATACTGGCGCTGCAGCTGAATATATTGATGTCTCATGCACTAGCTTTCTTTTCATAATTCTGTATCAGTTCTTTGATCCATGCACAAGGGAAAAAGAGTGTCTAACAGGTAAGACTGTTTTTTAAAGTTGTTTTAAATGCTTTACATTAATGAGAAAAGAAAAATGAGCCTTTTGTTGTTGGAGTTTAAATTTCATTTCAGCAAAACTAAATATGGAACCAAAGGGGTAACTGTGTTTTGTTTTTTGTTTTATCTGTTTGGCAATTTTTTCCCCTTCTGAGTTTGCATAGAAGCATCGTGGTACACTGGTAATCTTGTAGGGTACAAACTTGGTCTGACTTTGTTATTTGGTTATTTGTGAACCATGTACTTGCTCTTCCTCCCAGAAACATAGCTTGTAGGCAAGGTTAATCCAGTGTTGGCGATCCATGTCCTAGCACAGCATCTGTAAGTTAATACACAATCATTCCTTCCAAGGATGGATTTATCATTGTAAATATATATTTTTATTGTCTTGCAGACATAATGGGCATTACTATATCGTTTTTAAATATTTTATGTGAGAATAATAGAATTATGTATATTTTTCTTGAAATGAAAAATAAAAGCTTTTGTATTTGGTGGGCTGTCCATCTTGTGGTGGGAATAAATATTTTTTATAATAAAAAGACAGAACTTGTATCTTTGGAGGGGTGGGTAAACCAGAGTGCAGAAGATCAGTTGCATTACAATGACATGTCTCCCCCACCTCCCTTTTAAAGCCCTCAATCTGACTTACAATGGGAACTCTGGGGTCTTAACAGTGCCACTGATTTATACATACTCGTAATGGGCAGGAATTATGTTTTAGCAAAGTAATTGTATTTCTAAAAATTATCACATTCCTCATTGCCATTTAAATTATTATGTAGTCATTAAGTGACCAGCCACACTTGACACATTTGTTCAGCACCCAAGATTGGAGCTTCCTGGTTTATGTGGAATATATGGTTTTGCACAAAAATCTAGCCTTACAATTACTGAAGTTTAATTTTTCAAGTAAACCACAAGTATTTAATATTAAAATACCAGTGGTTCAATGTTTTGGTTTTCAATATTGGACACTGCGTCGAGAAGCAGCTGAAATCTGGAGCTACAGAATTAACTCTAAAAGTACTTTTATTGGTTTCTAGAAACTGGAAGAAGAGAAAGGCAAAAAGGAAAAAGAAAGACAGGAAATTGAGAAAGAACGGAGAGAAAGAGAGAGGGAGCGTGAAAGGGAACGAGAAAGGCGAGAACGGGAACGAGAAAGGGAAAGAGAACGTGAACGAGAAAAGGAGAAGGAACGGGAGCGGGAACGAGAACGGGATAGGGATCGTGACCGGACAAAGGAAAGAGATCGGGATCGAGATCGAGAGAGAGATCGGGACCGGGATCGAGAACGGAGTTCAGATCGAAATAAGGATCGCAGTCGATCAAGGTAATGCTTTACAGAGTTTACTGTTTCTGAAAGAACCAGCAAAGTTACCTCCTCTGGAACTATCTGCATCAATCTGATGGGAGACTTTTCCTGAACCATATCTGGCTTTTTAACATACATGCATCACAATGGTAAAAGTCACAACTTTCAACTGTGATTCTTTTGGCAATTTTTACAAAATACGCCTGTCTGTCTACTACTCAAGTGACCTGGGACGACATAATTCTCTGTTTACCTCCTTAGGATAGTGAATAGTTTTTCTAGTTATTCTTTCATTGAGGTGCTGTATATTGGGCTATCAGGTATAGTGTCATTCTTTTTGGCTCCTGGAGTGGGTGTGGGAGTGTGTGACCCACTACTGCTTACATTCCTAGCTCCTGATAATTTCACCTTTGGAGGGCTTTGTTTCATTTCCATTTTTGGGTTTTCGGTAATTAGAAGACATCTAATGAGTCATCTTACTCCTTGGGAGTTAGAGGGAGATTGAACCAAGGAAAGGTAAACATAAGAGAATGGAAAGCTTGTCTTTTCAAGCCACATGTTAAGTCCACATGACTTTTCGAAGTTTTCTGCTTATTTGTGTCAGGAAGAGGTCTGCTCTTGATCACTAAACCATACTAAAACTGGAAGTGAAGTGCTGTTATTCATCTCTCAGTTCCTTCCTCATAGCTGTTACTGAGAATTTGACTTGTATGAGGTCGAGAACTCATACTTTTGTGACATGTGTACATCAACTTTGTTAGAACACTGACATACTATGTTTTGCATTTTTATTGTTGTGAAATAAATAGTTGATAACTTGAAATGATGATACATCTACTTCTATCCTTTATACATGCTGTGCAGTATGGTAGAATTCTTTGCTCCACATTTGCCATGGTTGTATTACTTGGTCATTAGAGGTATATTATCATTTAACATGTTCATTAGTCCTTTGTGTTTTTCTTAGGAATGAACTGTGCTTTTTTTTCACCATTAAACAACTAATATTTTATTTTATTATTATTATTATTTTTTTTGTCTTTTCGAGACAGGGTCTCACTGCAGTTCAAGCTGGCCTTAAGCTCACTTTGTAGCTCAGGCTGGTCTCGAACTCACCAACAATCCTCCTGCCTCAGCCTCCTGAGTGCTGGGATTACAGGCATGCGCCACCACGCCCAGCACAACTAATATTTTAATATGTGATGGGTCATTATTAACTTCTCAGTCTTTTATGTAACTTTACATCTAGATGTTTATAGGTTTTTTTGTTGTTTTTTCTTGTACTTTAGATTGCAATTCAGGGTTGAAAATGTCTTAATGTTTTATTACTACATGTTTGCACAACATAATGATTACTTCATTGTGGGGAATTAGTACATATATGTGACACACCTTTATTCTTTTTACTTAGCCTTTCCTCTTTTCTCCTACTTTCTTCTTTTCCTCTTTGCTTCCCTCATGTCCCTCCTATTGTCCTCAATTGTAGTATCCCTTCTGTCCCCATCTTGTGTTTTTAGTTCCCCCTCCCATTGGAATTACAGTCTGTCTTATCTTTCTTTGTTTTATTCTTTTTGGTGCAGGGAATTGAACACATAACTTTGTACACTGCTGCTGGACTATATACCCAACCTTTTTGTTTTTGAGTCAGGGTCTCACTATGCAAACCCAGGCTGGCCTTTAATTTGCAGCAGTCCTCCTGTCTTAACCTCTAGTGCTGAACTGGTCTGCCACCATGCCTGGCTTATCTTTTTTTATGTGCTTGTGGGCTGAGGATGTACCCAGGGCCTGCCAGTGTTAATTTGCCCTACCCTATACTACAAAGGTGGTCCTTTGGGCCCTGGTCTGATTTGTTCTGATGAGCAAAGTTTACAGTTCTACAGAAATCAAATGCTAAATTTTGGCTAAAAGTTTCTCTTTCATAGTGCATGTTTTCTTTCTTTTGGTTTGTAAAGGAGAACAAAGTGACAGATTTTGTAAAAATCTTTTATTTATATAGAGAAAAGAGCAGAGACCGTGAAAGAGAACGGGAGCGAGAAAGAGAGAGAGAACGAGAAAGGGAACGTGAGAGAGAACGTGAGCGGGAGAGAGAGCGTGAGAGGGAACGGGAGCGGGAAAGAGAGAAAGACAAGAAACGAGATCGAGAAGAGGATGAGGAAGATGCATATGAACGAAGAAAACTGGAAAGAAAACTCCGTGAGAAAGAAGCTGCTTACCAGGAGGTAAGTTGAGATACTGACTCAAAATCATTTTTGCAAGTTTAATACTATTATTTGGTACAGTTTGTCTTTTGTTAAAATTTTAGATAATTAGTAGGCTAGTTGAAGTTCTAGAACTTTTAAGGTTTGAAATTTCCTTTTTTAGAGGCTTAAAAATTGGGAAATCAGAGAACGAAAAAAAACTCGTGAATATGAGAAAGAGGCTGAAAGAGAAGAAGAAAGACGAAGAGAAATGGTAAGATTCTGTGTTAATAAGTGATTTTTTTTTCTTCAGGAAAATCAGAAGTAACTAAAAGTGAAGTGCATTTACAGATAATTGTCTTAAGCAACCTTGAGACAATTTCAGTATACAAATCTGTTTTTCAAATATTTGCTGCTCATAAAATTTATTTCCATACTGTCAAAGTACATCCATACTGAAATAATTAACTTGTTAGAACATGCTTTAAGAACTTGGCAAAATTATTAAATTGGTGCAGTGCATTTGAATGAAGCAAATGGTGTGAAATTTTCATAAATTAAAGGTGTTTCTTTTTTTGTGGCAGAACCATAAAGGTATTGTTTCTGTGTATAACATTTACAAATTAGTTTTCCCTTATATTACGAATTATCTTTTAACTGCATGGTAATCATAAAATGAATTTGCCTTTTATATTTCCAGTGTTGATAAGCTTTAACAGTGAAGCAGTTTGCATAGTTATTAAGTAAACTTAAAAATATTATTTATCATGGTATTTGCTTCAGTAGTTGTTCCATCTGTTCGGTCTTTGCCAGAATATGAAATTTTCTTAATCTTTAGTTTGGAGATTATTCATCTAAAAACTTCACTGAAGTTACGAATCTTCTTCAAATAGCTTTTAAACATGAGACATAGAATTTTTGTAAGTTCCCAAAAGGGTGCATGCTGCAATTAGATAGATATTATGGGTTTCTCAGATACTATATCGTTCAATGTCATAGCTTTATTTAAAATGTAGTTTTTAAAAATTACATTGAAAGTGAGATTATATGTCTCATTTTACAATTTATTGTTCATTCTTAGAAACTAAGAAGAGGACAGTATAGTAAGAGAAGAAGAAATGTCATCAACAATAATTTTGAATAAACTTTTGAAAAAATTCTACCACCTCCTAGGAAATCCTTTTTTTTTTGATGGTCTTTGAGCTTCAAAATACCATCCATTTGACTGGCTTAAGTTAAATCCTTCAAATACATGAGGTTAAAGTGAAAGTCCGCCTATCTGCTTAAATGCAAACTGATTGTGGCAGACATTCCTTTGATTCTAGCACTCTGTGAGGCTAGGCAGGAGAATTAATAAGTTCGAACCATGCCTGGGGAATTTAGTCATGTAGCAAAACCCTGTCTCAGAATAAAAATAAAAATGGGCTGAGGTTGTAGCTCAGTCAGTGTAAAGAGGGGAAAATAGACTAGCAAACTGTATTGTTTTGTATCTTACAGTCTTTCTTGTATGTCCATACATAAGAACTTGAAAATACATATAAATAACACTGCCGTTGACAATAGACAGACTGCTTGTATTAGTTTGATAGTTATCATATCTCAGCCTTTTGCTTACGTATTGGGCATACAGGAATAACTAATCTTGATTTTGTAAGATGAGTATCATTAGATTAGGGATTTATTTTAATAGGGTGTTGTATATGTGTGCGTTTCACATGGTTAAAGATAGCATTCAAAATAATTTGGAAATATATGAAGAAAATGTCAATCTTGCCTATGTGGAGAGGGTGTTCATGGATTGATGATTAGATTGGGAAGTGTTTAAAGAGATGCATTTGAATTAGATGAAGTATATTAAAAGTTCAACAAAAACTAGGATTCAGGAGTCAGGAGATGTCTCAGCTTCCTTGGCAAGCACAAGGGCCTGAGTTCAATCCCCAGTTCCGCCAAATAAAAAAAAGGATTCATTATATGTTTTGTATCTCTGAATGATAGCTGTCAATATAGTGGTTATATATAACAGGTAAAGATAAAATATAGTTAGGTATATATTGTTATACTTGAAATTCCGAAAATAAGAGATATTATCAGTTTAAAGTTATAGGTATGGGTTATGGGTGGGAAAAAGTTTACAGAATAAGTTGGGGTTGTATGTATTACCTTTGAAGTGATCCATTATAATGATGCAAAGTTTTATTTTTGTACAAAATTAAATACTGATGCATCTTCTATCTACAAAATGAAATTAAAATATTTTTGTCAAGTTAATAAATGTAGTAAGATAATTGGTTTCCTTGTACATTTTGGTTTTGATGGAGAATTATTACTACACTTTGAAGATTATCTTTGGAAAAGATACTTATAATGTAGATGTGTATAGTTTTTATTTACAGATCTAAAATCTTAAATCTGACTTATAGGTAAAAGATAAAATGTCTAATACAATATATATTAACACATGAAGTGTATAAAAACTAGTTTTAGGTCAAGGAGATTGCTCAGTGGAATAATTGCTTCCCTGGCAAGCACAAGGGCCTGAGTTCAATCCCCAGTTCTGCCAAAAAAACCAAAACAAAACAAAAAAACTATAGTTTTAAGTGGCTTGAATAAGAAACAGTCCTTTCTGATCATTAGGATTATCTAAATAACTTGTGCTAATTTTCTGCATATTGTCCATTTCTGCAAAGGCTAAAGAGGCTAAACGACTAAAAGAATTCTTAGAAGATTATGATGATGATAGAGATGATCCCAAATACTACAGGTAAAAAGCTTTGCTCTATGAACTCATCTTTTCATTTTTTTTATGAGATATACTTTCCATGCCTGCCTGAGTACAGAGTTAAGTGTAATAAGAGAGCAGAAGTGCTCGTTGTATGCCATGCTTTCAGCTAATGTTGTTTTTGCAGTGTGTATAGTAGGGGTTCTGTTAGATGAAAATTAACAATTTTGTGTACTTAGGGGGTTGCTGGTAGGATCCATGATAGCATTATACCAAAAAATCCTGTTTTCCTTCATATATTTTAAATAGTCCCAATTTGTGATTTTTTTTTCTTCTTTGTGCTGAGGGTTGATCCCAGGACCTTACACTTGCCAGGCAGGCACTTATGCCATTGAGCTATCTCTAGCCAAGGTCCACTTTGTATTATAGACTGTAACTAGTTTTTGTATCTACTTGGTGTTATGTAGAAATTTTTATCTTACTAGAATAGTAAGTCAGTTGGGCTTTGTGATATTGCACTCTTGTAATCACAGCATATGGAAGGCCCCAGTAGAAGGATCACTGCACATTCAGGATGGAGCTACACTGTGAGTTTAAGGCCAGCCTGAACACTATCCAGGGAAACCCTGTCTCAAAGAAAAAAAGAATAGCAATCTGAGTCCCCTCTACCGTGCCATCATTATATTACATTAGCGTGAAGTGAGAGTTGTAGTGCCTATTTCCCTTTTCTGTTCAAGCATTTAGAAATTCCTATTAATCGGGCTAGGGAGATAGCTTGGTGGTCTGAACACCTGCCTGGCAAGTGCAGGGACTGAAGTTCAATCTCTGGTATCATGTGCTGTGCTGGCCCTGGAAGCTTGGTAGCACCGTGCAGGCCACTACAACCGGGTATGGTGGCACATGCCTGTAATCCCATTACTAGGGAGGCTGAGATAGGAGGATCACGAGTCTGGGCTGTGTAGCAAGACCCTGTACCAAATTAAAAAAAAATTCCATTTATGACATTATGGTGAAATTGTTTTATTTCCCAAATTATATGTTTTTTGAGGATCTGGACAAAGTTTTTTTTTTTTTTTCCTGTAATGTATTTAGTGCAGGCTCTTAACAGATCAGACTTTTAGTGAGCCTCCTAAGTGCTGGGATTACAGACCTGTGCAGCTGTGCCCAGTCTCAATCAATGTCTCAGCGTGCCTTGGGCAGTGCTAACATGGCACACCGGGGATCCAACCCTGGTCCCTGTATTTGCCTAAGCAGGTGCTTTAATCCATTAAGCTATCTTGCTAACCCTGCACAAGACCATTTTATTATATATATAGTGTCTGACATGCTGCAGGCATAGTGAGGACATTTACTATATAGTTACCTTTGATGTGCTGTAGCCAAAATAATAAAAATTTTAGAATTAGTCCCTAAGGAGAAAGCAATGTGGAAAATACCTCAAGAGCAGTAAAATTACCAAATGAAAACCTTAAAATGTTAGGTAACTTGCACATTCTAGGATGTAATGAGCTGTTAAATAAATTCTCAGGTTTTCATTGCTTCTGAGCTACTGAGATTTTTCTGTGCTGGAAAGGTTTTTGTTTCTTTTTTGGGGGGGGGAGCTGTGGATTGAACTTAGGCCCTTTCACTTTTCACCCTTTCACTTTTCCAGCAAACGTTTATTCTACTGAGCTATCTCCCTGGCCCCTGGAAAGGCTTTATTAAGGATGGATGTTACTGTTTTTAAATGATACTGGGAGTAAAGTCCTTGTACATACTAACTACATTTTCCTACTGAGCTGTACCCTCAGGCCTAGAACTGTTCTTGTACTTTGGTTCTCTTTAGACTAGGTCTCACTACATAGTTCAGGCTATCATTGAATACCTGGTGATCCTCCTACTTCAGCCTCTAAATGCTGGGATTACAGGTGTGTACCTTCTTGCCTGGTCCCAGAACTGTTCACTTGTTTTAAGTACCTAACAGTCTAATTATTTAAATACAGGATGATTAAAAAATTGGAATTTTTTGTCTTTAATTTTTATAACAAATATAAAAATGACAATTTTGTGAAATTTAATTCATAAGAATTGACTAGTTGAAATGACACTTGTCCCAGCAATAGTAGGATAGTCAGTACTTAAATAAATATATGCCTGAGTGATGCTCAGAGTAAATTTAAGTAATTAAAATTTAAGGGATTATCATGGTGACGTGTGATAAATGAGAAGACAATGCTCAGTTATCATGCATAAAAATTCAGCTATCGCTGTCTGTAGACACACTAAGACAATCTTTGTCTCCTTGGCATGCAGTCTTTATTACTGACAAAAGGTGCTGTTGTAATGATATGTAGTGATATTAAGTGAGGCCCATTACTTTTGCAGGGGGAGTGCTCTTCAAAAAAGGTTGCGTGATAGGGAAAAGGAAATGGAAGCAGATGAACGGGATAGGAAGAGAGAGAAGGAAGAGCTTGAAGAAATCAGGCAACGCCTTCTGGCAGAAGGGCACCCAGATCCGGATGGAGAACTCCAGAGGGTAAGATACTATAGTACCCACCATCTTAAGATTATTGTATCAGTTTAAAGCCAACTGTGGTAATGTTTAATTTTATGATACATATTATGTTCCATAGGACTTGCTATTTTGTTGGAAGTATCTATCTTATGGGTACTGGGAATCAAACTCAAAACCACTTGTTTATGAGGCAGGTATTGTGCTGCTGAGCTATATCCCTAGCTGCTTGAGGGAAGTTTTTAACACTTTTTATGATATAAATCATCAGTATTAGCTGATTTACACCTTGAGTTATGACTCAGTTCTAAACATTTGGGCTGGAGTATGTTTGCCTGACAAGCACTACATTCTAAGTTGGATCCTTGGTACCTGGTACTCCCCACCACCCCCCTAAAAAAGCAAGGAGGCAAGCAAGTAATGTTTTAATTATTGAATCTGTTCTAGTAATTTGATTTGAAACTGTCTCATTGCTATTTGTTCTTCGATAAAATAAAGGAACAACTTACAGGATCAGACAATTATAAATCATTTAATTTGTAAACATCTCATGAACAAACAGTTCCTTTTAATTTTGTTGACTTTCATAAAATTTTGTTGGAATTTCTTCATATAACTTGACATTTAATAAAGTTTTGTGACTTGAGTTTTATCACTTGCTAGAATGTTTTCTTTAACAGCCAGCCTGTCATTTTAAGAAGATAGTGGGGTGTGGTGGTGTATGCCTGTAATCCCAGCACTTGGGAGGCTGAGGCAGGAGGATTGTTGTGAGTTCGAGACCAGCCTGAGCTACAAAGTGAGCTGAAGGACAGCCTGAACTGCATAGTGAGACTGTCTCAAAAAGACAAAAAAAAAAAAAAGATACTGGGTGATAGGTCATGGCATACTTAAATTTGTATTCAAGAGTAGGTTATCATTATTGAAAAGTTTTTAGCTTTTAGTTATCATGAATCTAGTTGTAGATGAAATTTGCATGCCATTTTTTAATAAAATAGTTTTTTTTTAATTAAAAATGTTATTTTTTTGTTTGATATAGGGTCTCACTACACAGCTCTGACTCGTGGTGGTCCTGCTGTCTCAGCCTTCCAGCACTGATCAGTTACATTTGTGTATCACCACACCCCATTTTCAGGAATGGCATAGTGTGCTCGGGGTTCCAAGGCTGGCACAGCATGTGGTATTGGGGATACAACTTGAATCCCTGTGCTTAACAAGCAGGTGCTTAGATTGCGCAGCTGTTTCCCCAGCCCCTAAACAAAGTTTCTCGTTCAGGCTGGATTTGAAATGAAGATTTTTCCTGACTTAGCTTCCTAAGTAGCTGAGATTATAGACATGTGCCACCTAGCTCAGCACTCAACCTTTTTTTTTTTTTTTTATTTTTTAAATCTGTCAAGTGCTAAAACTTTGTCTCTTTGTGCATTCCTTTTAGAAACTTTTGTAGTCATTGATAAAGCACTTATACTTTATCATTGTTATTAACTCAGCACAATATTCAGACATTGAAAAGAAGCAATATTGATTTAATCACCATATTTTTAATAACCCTTACAGTAGCTTCTTTGTCATTTTTTATGGATTGGGGTATTCGTTTTGGTATAGGTATTTGGCTCCCCAATTGCCTTTTATTCTGAATTTCTCATTTTTCCCTGTTTATCAGTATGCAGGTGACTACTATTTTCAGTCTTTACCTAAAGAGAACAAATAATTGTATATGATCATCCTGTAGGCTTTGCCTTGCCCTTTATCTATTACTTAACAGTGTTCTAAAATAAAACTTTTCATTTAAAAAATTTTTTTTTAATGAAGACTTATTCTAAACTAAAAAGCAAGCCTATTTCAATTTTTTTTTTTTTTTTTTTTTTTTTTTTTTTTTTTTTTTTTTTTTTTTGGTGGAACCGGAGATTGAACTCAGCCCCTTGCCCTTGCTAGGCAAGTGCTTATTCTATTAAGCCATCTCCTTGGCCCCAAATCTCTTTCAAGTTAATCAGTTAAGTTTTGGTTGTAGATGGAACAAGAGGCCGAGAGACGCAGACAACCACAAATAAAGCAGGAGCCAGAATCAGAGGAAGAAGAAGAAGAAAAGCAAGAAAAGGAAGAAAAACGAGAAGAACCTATGGAAGAAGAAGAAGAGCCTGAGCAAAAGCCTTGTCTGAAACCCACTCTGAGGCCCATCAGCTCTGCCCCATCTGTTTCTTCTGCCAGTGGCAATGCAACACCCAATACTCCTGGTGACGAGTCTCCCTGTGGTATTATTATTCCTCATGAAAACTCACCAGATCAACAGCAACCCGAAGAGCATAGGCCAAAAATAGGATTGAGTCTCAAACTGGGTATGTTAGCATTTCCATCTTTTGTCTCTCCCCTCTCCCTGCAAGTTCCTATATTTTTAAGGGAAGAAGTTGTACTGCTTGATAGGTAGATAGAAAAGTACAAAAATGCCTTTTTAGCTCACAATTGTTTTCATAGTCCTACTAGTGCTCCTATATCCGCAGCTGCCTCAAGTTCTGAGAAGAAGTGAAAATGTTAAATTTTCTAGCACTTGTGAGTAGTGAGTTACTTTTTCCAGTTGGGATCTTTCTCTGGCACTTGTGAAAGTATTTGGACTGTTTTAGAGGGATGGTGGATTGTCAGATACAAGATTTGAAAATGATACCCAGCTAAAACAGTGTTTTTACTATAGGTGCTTCTAATAGTCCTGGTCAGCCCAATTCTGTGAAAAGGAAGAAACTACCTGTAGATAGTGTATTTAACAAATTTGAGGATGAAGATAGTGATGATGTACCACGAAAAAGGAAACTAGTTCCATTGGATTATGGTGAAGATGATAAAAATGCTACCAAAGGCACTGTGAACACTGAAGAGAAACGCAAACACATAAAGAGTCTCATTGAGAAAATCCCAACAGCCAAACCTGAACTCTTTGCTTATCCTCTGGATTGGTCTATTGTGGATTCTGTGAGTAGTGGTTTTTCATCAGATTGTTGGGACTGGTTCTTAATGTGTCATCTGATTCCATTAATGACAAAAAAAAGATGTTCTTGATATCATGAAAATGCCACAGTCAGAGAATTTATATTCGGGAAATTCTTGGTCTTCTAAGAATTCTTCCAAATTCTTGAAGTTTTGCTAGATCAGAAATGACTAATTATTTCCTGATACCTGTCTTCAGCTTGTGAATGAACATGGTATATTTTCATCTTACAAGTTGTGAGACTTTAATACTGTAATAAAAGACTTTAGTTCATTAAATGTGCTTTATTTTGCAGATACTGATGGAACGACGAATTAGACCATGGATTAATAAGAAAATCATAGAATATATAGGTGAAGAAGAAGCTACATTAGTTGATTTTGTTTGTTCAAAGGTTGGTCTTTTATTCTTTCCACCACCAGCATTTTATGTTGTACTTCATGACATTAGACTCTTCCTCAAGTCTTCCTTGGTGAAGTCCATGATAATTCAGTTTCTGTTAAGAAATCCATTGTTGCTTTAATGAACCCTTGACAGAATTGCTGGCTATGTCAATTATGGTTGCTTTTTCTGTTGCTGAGAATGAATGCCATGTCCCCATCTATCTTGTCTTGGTTTAGAATACTCCTGAAGTATGGGCAAGGTTTTATGGAGGTAGCCGATAGGTTGTCTCATGAAACTTCTTTGTTAATGATTCTTCTTTTTTTTTTTTTTCAGACTGGATTTTCCTATGTAATGCAGGCTAGTCTTAGAATTTCTTGTAGTTTTTCTGTCTCTGCCTTCCAAGTGCTGGGATTATAGACATGCACTATCCTTTCAACAGTCACCCATATTAAAGTAGTAAAATGGTTCCTTCCATATTATAATAAGTGGCCCATGTTCACTGATTGATTAGTAACTTCTTGGCAGGTACTGTTTGCATTTTGAAGTATAAGTCTCTAATGTTATCTCCATTTTAATACATGAAGAAATTGAGGTTTAGGGAATGATTGTTTTGGCCATGGTTGTATAAGTAGCTGGGTCTTCTTGTACGTAGGCTCTAAACCTCCAAAGTATATCATATGCTATCCTGAAAGCATAGTATTTTCTTTAGTGAATGGTTACTTTAGAGGAAGCACCATATTCTGTAAAGTTCTACCTATGCCATTCTTCCAAATTGCTCTTTTAATATTGTAAAGAGGAAATTTAGCTGGATGTGGTAGCGCATGTGTGGTATCCTAGCACTAGGGATTTTGAGGCAGGAAAATTGCCAGAAGTTCAGGCCAGCATGGGCTGCATAGTGAGACCCTGTCTCAAAAACACCTAGGCTGCCTTCTCACTTGTAATTGTTATAGCATTCTAAACTGTGAAAGTAGGGTTTGACTGTGAGAAAATAGATAGTATAATGATTAAGATCCTATAAAAAAAAGCTTATAGAGGGTTGCTTAGCCTCCAGGAATTCCTGTATCACTTTGAGAATGTATATTTTAAAACTTACTGTGTTGCTTTTTGTTTCCTTTCACCGTGATACTGTTTCTTTTCAGGTTATGGCCCATAGTTCACCTCAGAGCATTTTAGATGATGTTGCCATGGTAAGTTAGAATTCATTCTTATTTTAACTGATATCTATGTAAACATGTAAGTTTTGACTTTATTTTCTCCCTGTGTTGGTTTTAGAATTTTTTTATAGGTCTGAATTAAAATTTAGTATGTATTGAGGTTAAAGGCACCCACTGGATGATGTTTTCATTGTGTCATTTAAAAATTAGGGTTTTAGGGGCCAGTGAGATGGCTCAGTAGAATAAGCGCTTCCCAGGTAAGCGCAAGGACCTGATATCAATCCCTGTTTTTGTTTAAAAAAAAAAAAAATTGGGGTTTTTGAGAAACCATCTGTACTTTTTCTTACCCTTTTCCTGTTTATATAAATTTAAATCATAGGTTAGCATTTATTTATTGATGCATTTATTAAGTGGTCCTTTTCTAAAATGAATTTGGGACAGAGTTTCACTACACAGATTGGACTCATAATGATCCTCCCATTTTCTGCCTCCCAAGTGCTGGGATTACAGGTGTGTGCCACCATACCCAGTCTCAGTTGCCATCTCACTGTGCCCTCAGGGTGGAGCCGGCACAACACACAGGAGATCGAACCCTGGTCCCTGCGTCTGTCTAAACAGGCACTTTAATTAACTGAGCTATCTGGCCAGTCCTAAGTGATCACTTACTAAAGCAGTGTGCTAGAAGCATGAAAGGTAGACTTTGTGCTGGGAGGAATGTAGTATACAGATGATGAAACAATAATAGCAGTGGCGAACCTTTTAGAGACTTGTGCCCAAACTTTAACCCAAAACCCACTTAATTATCTCAAAGTGTCCATCTTGCAATTAAACCTGAGGGCTTAGATTTTAGTTTAGAAAAAAACAACTCATGCATTAACATCTTTATTTTAAAAGGAAAACAACACACATTCTATAAGTTTGCCACCACTGAACTGTAGTGTACTTGCTGTAACAAAGTTGGTTCACACTGGGGAGATAGCTCAGTGGTCTAAGCGCTTGCCTGGCAAGCTCAAAGCCCTGGGTTCTATTCCTGATACCACATGCTGTGCTGGCCCTTGAGCCCCAAAACTGTGTGTGGTG